>CM032771.1:7065992-7271482 GCA_019155195.1 Avicennia marina | reverse complement strand
GAGTCTTGGAACATTTGTAGACAGTTTCAACTCGTGTCAAGGAGTGTGAATTTGGATTTGGTTTGACAGTTTATGCTCATGTCAAGGAGGGGTAGACCTTCGTCGTTTTTCTTCTCTTTTTTTTTTTTGGGCATCACTGACCCGATGGGATTTTTGTCTTTAAGCATAATATTTCTTCAAAAATCTCCCATTGATTGGGCCAATTCTTACACCTTCTGGATCAACCAGTTTGTAGGCGCTGTTCGTGTAAACTTCTTTGACAACATATGGGCCATCCCATTTGGAGGTGAATTTGTTTCCAGTACGGTGAGTGATGATGATAGGTCTTCTCACTGCGAGTACCAACTCTCCGACTTGAAAAGATCAGGCACGCACCCGTTTGTTGAATGCCTTTGATAGGCGGGCTTGATAACATTCGATCTTTTGTTGTGCGTCGAGCCTCTTTTCGTCAAGTGCTTCGAGTTCTTCAAGGTGCAGGCGAGCATTATCTTCCTCAGTCAGCCCTTCTTGTATGGCAATTCGTAATGACGGAATTTGCCGTTCGAGCGGGGTGACGGCCTCAGCACCGTATACCAATGCATAAGGGGTTGCTTGTGTAGGAGTCCTGTGAGTAGTCCGATAAGCCCATAAGGCTTCACCAATCCTTTTGTGCCAATCCCTTTTAGATTTTGATACTACTTTTTTCAGCAAGTTGCATAAAGTTTTGTTGAAAGCCTCTGCAAAACCGTTTGCTGGGGCATGGTACATTGAGGACTTCCTTTGCTTAAAGCCAAATTTTTGACATAGTTTGTCGATTGTGCTGTTGACAAATGGTTTTCCATTATCGGTGATGATATATCGAGGGACTCCGTATCTATAGATGATGTTGATACGGATGAAGTCAGCAACGTTTTCCTTCTTTACTTCTTTGAGCGGAACTGCCTCTGCCCATTTTGAGAAGTAGTCGGTTGCAGCGAGGATGTAAAGATGACCAGCAGACGATTTTGTTATAGGTCCAACAATATCCAATCCCCAAGCGTCAAAGGGCCACGAGGCAACTGTAGGGTGCAAGGGCTCGGGCGGTTGGTGGATGAAGCTGGCATGGTACTGGCATAGTTGACATTTTTGAGCGTATTCCATACAGTCTCTTACCATCGTCGGCCAGTAATACCCCATCCTCTTGATGCGAAAGTGAAGCTTTGGTCCTGATTGGTGGGCGCCGCAAATGCCAGAATGTGCTTCTTCCATAGCTTGCATGGCTTCGTCATTGCTAAGACAGCGCAGGAGTATCCCATCGAATGAGCGTCTATACAACGTGCCACTGAAGTAGATGAAGCGAGCTGCTCGCCGTCGGATATCTATCTTTTGGCGTGGATCCTCTGGTAATTTGTCATATTTTAGGTAGTCAACGAAGGCTTGGCGCCAATCCTTTTTTTCGATTTCGAAGACCTCTAAGAAATAATTCTCTTCGCTACCGTCTTCATCTTCGAGTATTGGTGGCACTACCCACTTTTGGCATATAGGCACCCGGTATTCTGTATCTGGTAGAGACAAGGAAGAAGCAAGTTTAGCTAATGCATCGGCTTGCTTGTTTTCTTTCCTTGGTACGTGTTTTATGGTGACATCTCCAAGCCATCTCATGAGCATATTGGCGTAGTTATAGTATGGGAGTAGTTCGGGCTTCTTGACCTCATATTCCCCCAACAGCTGGTTGACCACCAACCTAGAATCCCCATAGACTTCAAGGTGCAGTTGTTTGATCTCTACGGCGATTTCAAGTCCGAGGATTAAGGCCTGATATTCAGCTGTGTTATTAGAGCACTTTTTCATAAGGGTGAACGAGTGGGGTAGGACTTGTCCTTCAAATGTTATAAACACTACTCCAGCACCAGCTCCTTCTTTATGGGAATCTCCGTCAAAGTACATTTTCCATGGAGGAGTGATTTCGATCATCAAGGCATCCTCGTCGGGCAAGTCATCAGGAAGGTCCCACTCAGCTGGAATAGGATGATCTGCTAAGAAGTCGGCTAATGCTTGTCCCTTCACAGCTCTTTGAGGTACGTATACGATTTCAAATTGTTGGAATTTAAAGTACCACCTAGCGAGTCTGTCGGAAAGAACGGGCCTTGTCATGACGTACTTCAGTGGGTTTGCCTTGGACACCAAACGGACTGTATGAGCCTGGAAGTAATGTCTCAACTTTTGGATGGCGAAGACGAGTGCCAAGCAAATCTTCTCAATTGGTGAATATTTCAGCTCATTCGGCGTCATCATCTTGCTTAGGTAGTAGAGAGCGTTTTCTTTCTTTTCGTCGTTTTTCTTGTGCTAGTAGAGCTCCCACGGAATTTTCTTGTGCCGAAATGTATAGGATCAACGGACGTCCATGTATCGGAGCAACCAGTACCGGAGGCTTTGTTAAGTAGGACTTGATACTTTCGAAAGCCTTCTTGCAAGATTCATCCCATTCGAATGGAATACCCTTTTTCATTAGGCGGCTAAACGGTTGACAACGTCCTGCTAAATTGGAGATGAATCGTCTAATATACGCCAGTTTTCCTTGCAAACTCTTGAGTTCGTGAATGTTTCGAGGTTCTGGCATTTTTAAGATGGCATCAATCTTTGCTTATTTGATCTCGATGCCTTGGTAGCGGACAATGAAGCCCAAAAATTTTCCAGATGTGACTCCAAATGCACATTTTAATGGGTTCATCCTCAGTTGATACCTCCTCAAGCGTTCGAAGACCTTCTTTAAGTCATGCAAATGATCTTTTCTTTTTCTGGACTTAACAAGGTCATCAACATAACACTCGACGTTTTTGTGGAGCATGTCATCAAAGATCTTCTGCATGGCTCTTTGATATGTGGCTCCAGCATTTTTGAGGCCAAATGGCATTACCTTGTAGCAGTATATGCCTTTAGGTGTGCGGAAGGCCGTTAGTTCCTCATCTTTGGGGGCCTTACGTATTTGATTATACCCGGATGATCCATCCATGAAGGAAAGTGCTTCATGCCCTGTTGTGGTGTCAATCATGAGTTCTGTGATGGGTAAAGGGAAATCATCTTTGGGGCATGCTTCGTTGAGATCTCTAAAGTCAACACAGACTCGAATTTGCCCATTCTTCTTTCTCACCGGGACAATGCTGGAGATCCATGTGGGATACTTAACTTCGATTAATTTGTTGACTTCTCCTTCAATTTGGGGGAGAAGCTCTGGTCGAAATCGACGTTGTGCTTGTTTAATGGGACGAGCTCCTTTCTTTACCGTTAAATGATGTACAGCTACCTTTGGGTCTAAGCCAGGCATTTCTTTGTATGACCAGGCGAAGACGTCTTTGAACTGCTTTAGTAGTTCCATGTACTCATTAGCCTCTTCTTTTGTAAGTAGGGTACTGATATAAATGGGACGAGGGTCGTCATCATCCCTCAAATTTATTTCTCTAAGCTCGTCCACCGTGGACTTGGAACCTGCTTCCATTTGAGGTGGTGCCATCTCAGCATCCTCTTCAGTGAGTTCTCCTTCCTCCTACAAGGTTATGTGGTTGGAAGAGCCCACACTTTCTTTATCGTCGTCTTCCTCGACTTGAGGTTTGGTGAAGACGATAGTTTGAAATCTGGCTTTCAGGACTCTGTCACACGACATAACCAAGTTCGTTTGTCGCCTCATACGGGAAGGGATTAGGCTTCGGAGTTTCTGCTCTTGTTTTGGTGTTTCAGTGATGCCCCCTTTTGGCTTCCAGCATTTCTGTTTTTTGAGTGGGCCAAGCCTCTTGAAGACTGACACTCGTGCTGGCCTTATCTCAATCCTTGAAAAGCAGTCCTTTTCTGTAATGGTGTTGGTGGAAGCTCTTCTTATAGCAATGCGCACAGGACCTTTTGGCTGCTCATACCCAATTCCTGCTCGCGGGTTTTGATTTGATGATTTCTGCGGAAGTTTTCCCAGTAGCGATTGCTCCTGCGGGTTGTATCCAACCTTAATTAGGAGTTTATATGCCTTGGGGCCAAAGCATTTCGCAGCTTTTAGCTCTTGAGCCTCCTGGTGTTCCTTTGCAGCTTCTTTGGGTGGCTGAGTAGGTGCTCTACTGTCAACTTGAGTTAAAGGTAGTGTCAAACCCTTAAGGGCATCATTGATTACTGGCTCCTTGCCGATGTGTCTTTTGGCGTATGCCATATTAGTTGGGGCATCGTTTCTTGTCAGGTTGCCTTGCTCCTTGTTTTCTTGAGAGTTAGAAGCTTCAGGAGTCCAGATTTTGCTTAGATAGTATTTTGCATCAGCAATATGGGATTCAACCTCAGTGAATGGCTTGCAGTCTCCGAGAACTTTGTTTACGACACCATTTTGACAGTATTTGAAACATTGGTGCCAGGTCGAAGGGACTACTCCATTCTCGTGAAGCCATGGCCGGCCGAGGAGTAGGTTGTATGATGTTCTAGCATCGATAACATGGAACAGAGCTATTGATTCCATGTCGTCTATGAGCAGCCTCATTCTTATGGTTCCCAAGGCCCTTTGCCCCCCTTGGTTGAATCCTTGAATTACTAAACGACTGTTTGAAAGCTCATCAGTGGAGATCCCCAACTCTCTAAGAGTTCGTAGGGGTAAAATGTTGACAGCTGAGCCACCATCGACCAGCATTCGATTTATTTTCTGTTCGTAAGCATAGCCGGTAACAAATAATGGCCTATTGTGGGGTTGAGACCCCAGCATCAGATCTTCGTCGGTGAAGACTATAGTAGCCATGCAGTCTTCTATGAGGATTTGGCTTTTCTTGTGGAAGCAGCCAGCTTCATTTGGAGAGTTGTCCATTTGATGACTTTCCTCCATTGGGTTGCTGATGGTGATAGTGTTGGCATTTATGCTATCATCCTCCAGCGTAATTTTCCCTTGGTGGGCGAGTTCCATGATCTTTTCTTTGAATATGAAGCAATTGTGGATAGGGTGCCCGACCAAGCGGTGATATTTGCAGTATTTAGGATAATCCGTTTTCCCGGCTTCCGCAGGCCGCTTCATTTCAGGTAATTCGATGAGGTTGGCCTTCAGTAAGTCGTCGAAGATCCCAGATACGTCCGTGTCCAAAAATGGGTATGTTTTGGCTTGTAACTCTTTCAGAGTTGGCTTTCTTAGCTTTTGAGCTATTTCCCTCTTTTCATTCACCTTTTCCTTCCCTTTGGCTGGGACAGGTTTGGCACGTATTGTCATGGATTCTTTAATGGCATTTTTTGTAGGAGACTTGCCCCTTTTCTTTACTTATTGCTTGTCTTTTGATTTACGAAACTCCGAAATAGGCGGTCCACCAACACCACTTGCAGCTATGCTCAGCTCCATGTCGTGAGCCCGTGTAGCTAACTCTTCAAAAGTTTTGGGCCGAATTCCTTGAAGGATGTATCGCAGTCCCTAGTGCATCCCTTGTATGCACATCTCGATACCTGAGGCTTCAGAGAGTCTGTCTTTGCAATTCAAACTCAAATTCCTTCATCTATTTGATGTAGTCAATGGCTGACTCATCCTTCCATTGACGGGTATTTGTGAGCTCGATCATGCTAACCGTTCGTCTTGTACTGTAGAAACGGTTAAGGAATTCATATTCCATTCGTTCCCAACTGTCAATGGTTCCAGGCTCGAGGTCGACGTACCAATCGAATGCATTTCCTTTTAACGAGCGGACGAATTGTTTAACTAGATGGTCCCCATATGTTCCAGCATCATTGTATGTCTCTATAAAGTGAGTCACGTGCTGTTTAGGGTTTCCCTTCCCATCAAACAGTTGGAATTTGGGGGGTTGATAACCCATTGGCATCTTCAGGTTATCAATTCTTGCCAAATAAGGTTTGGCATATGTCAAAGTTGACTTGATGCCTCCATAGAATTTGCTCTTGATAGTACCTTTAATGAAGTCTTTCAATTGATCAATAGGGATCAAGCCATCAGCAGAGATTTGGAGTTCCCTGATTGTGGACTTCTTTTAGTCATCAGCTGGTTGTCTGGCAGATGCTTCAGCTTCATGAGGTATTTCAGGTGCCTTTTCAACCTCCCTGCTGGTTTCATTATCGTCAATTTTATTCATCAGCCTAGAGATTCGTGAGTCTTGCTCTTCAACGTGTTTGGCAAGGCCCTCGATGACCTTTGTTAGTGCAGCGATTTGGTCTTCTAGGCTTGAAGTGTTAGTTGTCATGACTGGCGCCATGTTGGGGACGGATGAAGCATTGGAACGAGGGCTTGAAGGTGCAGAGTTGTCCTTGTGGCCTTCGTTTGCAAAGAGCGGATTATCAACAGCCTCAAGGAAAGGAGTTGGCTCGGAGTATGCAAGTCTTCTTGCCACACTTCTGGTGACAGCATCGGCATTTCTTATGGCAGTCTCAGCAGCAGTTGATGTAACAGCCTTGGTGGACTTTCCTTTGTTGCTGGCCATAGTGACTTGTTTGAAACTTGAAGGGAGCTTGAAATTTGATATAGGAAGAGATGAGAGGTAGAGAGTCCCACTGGGCGTGCCAGAAATCTGTAGGACGAAATTCTTGAATTACAAGAATATTTGGAATTTGACTGAATAATTCGAATAAACTTGAATTTTTTGTGGGTTCTACTCTCTAAATTTGATCCTCTGATTCTTCCTTCAAAAAAAATGCTCGACTTGAAATTTGATCAATCTTCAAGGAAAGGGCTTGCGCTTGATCTTCCTTGAGAGTTGTTGATTTCTCAGCAACACTGATCTTCGGGTTTAGCACCACGATCTTAGATCAAATGTTGAATTTTGGAGATTTTGGTGAAGAACGCCTTGAATTTAGCGACGAACTCCTTGGATTTGGTGAAGAACACGATGACCTTCTTGGATTTGGCGAAGAACACGATGAACTTCTTGATTCGGCGAAGAACACAGCAAACTTCTTGAATTTGGCGAAGAACGCGGCGGACTTCTTGAATTTGGCGAAGAACACGCAGACTTCTTGGATTTGGCGAAGAACACGGCGAGCTTCTTGAATTTGGCGAAGAACACGGCGAGCTTCTTGGATTTGGCGAAGAACACGGCGAACTTCTTTGAATTTGACGAAGAACACTTTGAATGTTCTTGGGGATTCCAGAGAGAATTTGGAGAGTTCTTCAGCTGCTTCTCTTCTTCTTTCTCCTTCTTCTTTGTGGGGGTTTGGCCCCTATTTATAGTTGTAGGAGAGATAGAGTGCCTGCTGACGTGGCGTGATTTTATTGGCCGTCAGAGTTTGTACTTACCCAACAACTCAATAGAGTCTTCTCTGCTTAGACTTCTAGCTGGACTCTGCTACTTAGAGTCTTTGTTGCCTGGACTTCTGGCAGGACTCTGCTACTTAGAGTTTTTGTTGTCTGGACTTCTGGCAGGACTCTGCTACTTAGAGTCCTTGTTGTTTGGACTTCTGGCAGGACTCTGCTACTTAGAGTCTTTGTTGCCTGGACTTCTGGCAGGACTCTACCACTTGTCGCCATTTGATTGGCCGATAAAAATATTAATTATTCTTTTATTTATTTCAGGAATTTTATTTGTTTAAATTCCCAAATAAATAAAAATTATTTTACTTAATATTTTTAATGCCATATTTTCCACGTGGCCTCATTTGATTGGGCATTAATTTTTTTGTGTGTCTACAGTGGCACCATGAGACTCATACCTTTCATCTTATGACTGGTGAGGCTACCATTACATTGGAAGATGTAGTGTTGATATGGCAACTCCTAGTGGCGGGTGCCCCAATTACAGGGGTTGACGAGCGTTGGGCCATAAGTGTTTGACAAGAGTATTGTTTGGAGTATTTGGGGTTTGCACCCTCCACAGATGTATTCAGTAGTGCTACTATACCCCTTTCAGTCTTACTTCGGGAGGTTCGACACTGAACCTTAACTGTTGATAGTACAGAGGATGACGTGGCTCGATACACTCGCTGTTACGTGTTATTGTTATTGGGATGCAGAATTTTTCCTGATTCATCTGGGGATCGAGTTAAGCTATTATACCTTCGTATATTAGAGGATGTGAGTAGGACTCAACCATATAGTTGGGGGAGTGTGGCATTGGCATATTTATATCGAGAGTTGTGCTCCGCGTGTATGCGAGGTAGGCAGACGATTGCTGGTCCACTAGAACTTTTACAGATATGGACCTGGATTAGAATCTCGGGGTTGGGCCCACAGACCCGTGATCGTGGCCTTTACACTAGTCCACTCACTGTACTTGAGGACGTGCAATTACCAGCTGCACCTTTCAGAGCACGGTATGTCTCATAAAATTACATGTCTTGTTATGCTATTGTGCAACTGTTATGTTTTGTTTTCTTGATGATTTTCACATGTATATAGCTAGACCAAGTCAAGGAGGAGTAACACATCAAATGCATCTCACTCTATTCGCATGATACGTGATACATTAGACGGAGAGGCAGAGTCTCAGGTACAAGTAACATTTGTCATATTAAATATGGATACCAAATACTACACCATGTATATTGCATCTTGTATACAACCAGTTTCATATAACATTACATGTTTCATTTCAGTTTCAATAGCAGCCTTACCCTGACGATGCGTATGAGATGTTACCCAACCATTGTGGCCGACAACTGTGGACGTTCTGTGGTCTCCTAATCTGCTATGAGATTATTGAGATGCACCGTATTGATCGGGTATTGAGGCAATTCGGAATGCCACAAGGCATTCCTAGTGATCCACCACGGGCTCAAGATGCACTACATAACGAGCATAGGCGCGGGCGTTCAAGAACTAATTAGGCTCATCGCCACGCTGCATTCATTCGAGAATGGGCTAGTGATGATCATATCATAAAGGGCCCCATCTTTCCAGATACACGGGTGTCACGAGACTATTTCGAGTGGTACCGTCGAGTTACGCGCCAATTTATCACTCCTGGGCATGTATTTGTACATACTGGATATCAGCTTGGCCACATCACTTATTTCCCGCACGTGGTACGCTTTTATATTTGTGTATATACATGTGTGTGTGTGTGTGTGTGAATGTCTCTATGTATATTATTCAACAATATGTAAATTGTTGATTGCAGGCACAGCAGATGCAACAACTACGTTCTGATGGATATAATCAGCAGATTGTCGATAGTGTCAAGCAAATATCACAACAGCGAGTCCAGTGAGATTTTCTACCATACTACCAGATGGATGACATTGCATCTGCACATCCCACTCCAGGACGTAGCACACCCTATCACCACAATGTATCAATTCCTGGCACATCATATCAGCATGAGGTACCAGGTCCTAGCACTATAGATCCGGCAGATGTATATGTACCTCAACCACTACATCAGAGCATCCACTCTCCAAATACACCACAGGCCGATTCTCCATACACGGTATTTTCAGAGTCTCCTTACAACCCCCTTCATGCGTACACTTCATAGGAGCAACCTTGGTAATACCGTGGATCCCCAGTGCGACTTCAGTAGGACTCTATAAGTATGGAAGCTCAACAACCTCATACTTTGCACCATTCTCAAGGAGATCCAATACCACAAAGAGGACATCGTGCCAGACGACCAACACATTATGGCACCGGTAGTCATTTGAGGGATGAGGATGAGGATGATGTGTAGTATTTAATATTATCTCTTATATGTATTCAAAATTTTCAATTTTATTGGCATTTATATTGATTTTATTATAATTTAATTATATAATTTCATTTAAAAGTTATAACACACATCTTTTAAGCTATTATCTAAATAAATTTTTCCTTTTAAATAAATTCATTATAATTTTAAATTTCAATTAATTATTATTGTAATGTGAATGTCTAAACATAAAAAACTCAACAAGTATTATATAAGATTATAATTTAAAACTCAATTTATTGAAATAAAATTCTTTTATTTAAATAATTTTTCTTATTTCAAAAGTATATAATAATTTATATTAATTTATTATAAGATATTATGATGTCATCTCGCCGTTACAAACTGCGAGATAACGTCATCCGTATTTCTTCCATTATACCAGCAGAAATACGAAATATTATTTATTTATTTTGAAAAAAGTGTATCTCGCCGTTTAGAACTGCAAGATGACGTCATCTCGCCGTTCTAAACAGCGAGATTGGTTAATTTAACAAACCCCCCGTAAATGGGTTAATTTGTTAAATTATAAAAAAAAAGAATAAAAAAATAAAAAACCCTACATATATCAGCAGAGAAAAGACTATGTGTCTACAGTTGCAGGCAGTCCCTAATGTAAAGCAAGGTCTCAAATTTTTTTCCTTTCTATATTCTGGAAAGCAACCTAAGATCCCAACATTCAACACCCAAACAAAACAAAAAAAGGAAAGGAATATATCAATCAAACTATCTAATCATCCAAAAGAAACTAAAAACTAGTCATTTTAATTAAAAAAAGGGAAAAAAATAGAAAAAGTACTGAAGAAAGTTGGGCAGCAAATTTTTGTTCTACAAGAGAGCATAACCGTGTTGTGTGGTGGACTTTCAAAACAACTTAAAAGAACAAAGATTAAAAGAGGAGAACACTCAAGAATTTTATACTTCTCAACTCAATCAACACTTTATAAATTCACTCTTCTATAACTCTTTCAACTCTATATTTTTCTTTCTTTCTTCTTATCTTGAAATACAAATGACTTGCAACACTCTCCTATTTATATTATTTTCTATCAAGAATAGAAAGTGGTGATTAAGAAGATCTAACGGTTTAAATTAATCACTATCTAACTGTTTCATTTATCCTCACCAACTTACCAACCATATGAATATCGACATACATATTGTCTAAATACATCACAAATTCTATGTAGTTAGATATTATTTCAATCTTCATATATACACATTTTAGAAGAAATAATTTTCAATACAAAACTGATTTATTTTGATAGAAATACTAGAAAATTAAGCTTAATTTTCAACACGCCCCCTTAAGCTTAATTTTCTCATCCCAATCTGATACCGCAACCTTTCAAAGACTTCTTTTTTCTGGGGTTTAGTAAAGATGTCAGCAACTTGCTCATTAGTGTTTACATATTCCACTTGCACTTCTTTCCTTGCAATGCATTCTCTTATGAAATGAAAGCGCATGTCAATGTGTTTACTTCGATCATGGAACATAGGATTCTTCGCTAAAGCAATTGCTGATTTGTTTTCGACATATATTGTAATTCCATCTTTCACGTCAAAGTGAAGTTTTTTAAGTAAACTTCTTAACCACAATGCATGGTAAACACTTGCTGTTACCACAACATACTCAGCTTCACACGTTGATAAAGTTACAATTGATTATTTCTTTGACATCCAAGTGAATGCTATATCTCCAAAATAAAATATAAATCTACTTGTACCCTTTCTGTCGTCAAGATCACCAACCCAATCACTATCACTATATTCAACTTCATATCTCTAGTTGCAGGATAGAACACACCATATTCAACAGTTCCTTTAATATATTGAAGTATCCTCTTTATAACTTGAAGGTGGTAACTTGTTGGAGTCTCCATGTAGCGACTACCAAGGCCAACTGCATAAAAGATAACAGGCCTTATGCATGTCAAGTACCTTAAGCTTCCAATCAAGCTTTTGAATAAGGTGGAAATTACTTGATTTCCATTAACATATTCTGACAGCTTCATTCCAACTTTTGCTGGACGACTAATGGACTTACAATCTTCCATTTTGAATTTCTTTAGTATTTCTTTGGTATAGTTCTCTTGAAAGATAAAGATGACATCATCTTGTTGTTTTACCTCAATTCCAAGGTAGTAAGCCATTAATCTAATGTTAGTTATCTCAAATTCCTTAGTCATTGCCTTTTTAAAATTATCAATCATCTTGGAGTTGCAAACTGCAAATATTAAATCGTCAACATAAAGATAAATGTTTAATATATCAGCATTTTTATTTATGCTGATGTGGAGAGCATGTTCATAAGGGCACTTCTTAAATCAATTCTCTTGAAGGTATTGATCAATCAGACTGTTCCATGTCCTCGGTGCTTGCTTCAAATCATAAAGTGTGTTCTTTAATTTAAGAACTTTATTTTCATGCTATCGAACAACATAACCTTTAGGTTGTTCAATATACACATCTTCTTCAAGAAATCCATTCCAAAGGCAGACTTTACGTCCATTTGGTGAATCTCCCACCTCATTTGAGCTGCCAATGCAATTAAGAATCTTATGATTTCAAGTCGGGCTACTAGAGCAAATACCTCATCATAATCAACTTCAACTTTTTGCTTGTATCCTTTTACTACAAGCCTTGCCTTGTATTTTTCTATTTCTCCTTTTGCATTCTTTTGGATTTTGTAAACTCATTTTACACCGATGGGCCTATGTCTTATGGTAAAGTGGTTAACTCTCATGTGTCATTCTTTTTTATAGTTTCTATTTGTTCATCCATAGCCTTCCTCCACTCTTTGCCTTTTGATACGTCTTCATAATTGACAGGTTTAAAATCTGTAAAAAGATAAAATAAGTTCTAATTTTGGCTAAGTTGATAGATTTCATCCCAAGTCTTCATTCCTTGTGGTCTAATAGCATCTTCATCATCTAATAATGTGGAATATCTTAAACTTGATTTTGATTGCGAACTTGATTGTAAAGTTAATGAAGAGGAAGTTGTAGGCTTCATTTCTTCTTGTGTTTGATTTTTCTCCACCTCTATTGGATAAAATGTGAATTGCTCCTTAACTTCCAAACTCCAATCCCATAAACTCTTCTTGTCAATGACTATGTCTCGACTAATTTTGACTTTCTTTCTAATAGGATCATATACCTTATACCCTTTGGAATGTTGGTCATAGCCGATGAAAATGTACATTTTACTTCTTTCATCAATCTTTTTTCTTTGTTAGTTTGGGACATGGATATGAGTAATGCTTCCGAACATCTTTTAATGAGATACACTTGGTTTGTATCCACTCCATGCTTCTTGTGGTGTCTTGTTCTCCACAGTTCTTGATGGACATTAGTTTGATAAGTAGATAGTACAGTCTACTGCCTCTGCCCAAAATTCTTTAGGTAAATTCTTACTCTTCAACATGCTTCGAGCCATATTTAAAATAGTTTTATTCTTTCTTTATGATATCCCATTTTATTGTGGTAAGTATGGGATAGTCAAGGGTTGCTAAATTCCATTCTCATCACAGAATTTTATGAATTCTTTTGAAGTGAACTTTCCTCCACAATCAAATCTCATTGACTTGATTTTGAATTCACTTTATTTTTTTACAAGGACTTTGAACTTTTGAATGTTGAAAGTGCTTTAGATTTCTACTTCAAAAAATAAACCTACGTCTTTTTACTATAATCATTAATAAATAGTAGAAAATACCTATTTTTTTTCCAAAGATGCTTGCTTAATAGGTCCACAGATATCACTATGGATCAATTCTAATGTTTGCTTGGCTCTCGACATTGATTCCTTTGAAAAGCTTTCTCAATGTTGTTTTCCAACAAGATAACCTTCACATAGTTGATCAAGTTGATTGATTGATGGAAGCCCTCTCACCATCTTGTTCATCGATAACGCTTTAAGCTTCCAAAGTTGAGATATCGAAGCCTTAGATGCCATAGCCATGACTCTTCTTTAAGGCAAGCTTTCAAGCATTTCACCACATTGGTGTTGATATTCATAAAGAACATTCGGTTCTTAGTCATTAGTACATGAGCTAAGAGATTTTCTTTGTTATCTTTCAGATAGAGACTCTAATTCCGCAAATGGATATCATATCCCTTCTCCAACAATTGCACTAAGCTAAGAATGTTAGTTTTCATATTTGGAACATAATACACATTCGTTATGAATTGGTGGTCTCCATTCTTCAATTTGATAAGAATTTTCCTTTACCTTTGACAGGAGCCTTTGAAAGATCACCAAAGGTAATATTTCCCATCATAGATTCATCCATCTCAACAAACATATGTCTATAATCGCACATGTGATTAATTGTACCAATATTAAGGTACTAGGTGTGCATTAACTCTTCATTTTGTCCCTTGTTTGCTAGCTAAATTGTGTTTTCAACTTCATTCATTTCTTTAACATAAATGGACTTTTCTTTTTTCTCATCTCGACACTCATATGAATAGTGTCTGTACTTTTGACAATTGTAGCATTGTACTTCCCTTTTGTCTTACCTTTGATTGTAGCCATCTCTTCCTCGATCTTTTGATGATTGAAACTTATTTGACTCAAAATTTTTGTTTTGATCTTGTAAGTTTTCACTTCTTCTTCGACCTCGATCTCAACCTCGACCATCTCCATGACCTCATCCTTAACCACGATTGCGTCCACCTTTATTCCAATAAGTATTGTCTATCTTTTCTCCTATGCTCATTTTCACTTGTAGGGCTTACTCGATTAATTTTTTATTTTTCCTTTTGATTTTCTCTACATGGACTTGCAGCTTGTCAGTAAACTCATCAATGGTCATGGTCTCAAGGTCATTAGATTCTTCAATTGTTACAACCACATAATCAAGCTTTGAATCAAGTGATAGAAGTATCTTCTCCACGACTCGACCATTGGGTATTTTTTCACCATTTCTTTCAAGTTGATTTGCAACCATGATGACTCGAGAAATGTATTCAAACACTTCTTCAAAGTCTTTCAGTTACAAAATCTCAAATTCACTTTGAAGAGCTTGAAATCGAACCTTTTTCACCTTGTCAATGCCTTTAAAAGCATTTCTAAGGATATCTCATGCTCTCTTAGAAGTGGTTGCTTGAGCAAATTTTTCAAAAATTGAATCATACACACTGAGTTGGATAAATGAAATTGCCTTTTGGTCTTTCACTTTAACCTCTTTCACGGCCTTCTTCACATCCTTGCCCGTAGTAGCCAAATCCTCAAGTATAAGAAATTCTTCTTCTACTGCATCCTATACATTTTGTCGACCAAGGAACGCCTTCATTTGGATGCTCCATTTTCATAATTTTCTTTTATGAGTTTTGAAAATAGAAGGCCTCCATCAGCAACGGCCATCCTAACAAAGCTCTGATACCAGTTTGTTGTGTGGTGGGCTTACAAAACAACTTAGAAGAACAAAGATTAGAAGAGGAGAAAGTGGAGAGAAGAACACTCAAGATTTTTATACTTCTCAACTCAATCAACACTTTATAAACTCACTCTTCTATAACTCTTTCAACTCTATATTTTTCTTTCTTTCTTCTTTTCTTCATGACTCTCCTATTTATATTATTTTATATCAAGAATGGACAGTGGTGATTAAGAAGATCTAAATGTTCAAATTAATCACCACCTAACTATTTGACCTATATCCACTTAACTTACCAACCATATGAATATGAACACATACATTGTCTAAATACATCACCAACTCTATGTATCTAGACATTATTTCAATCTTTATACATAAACATTCTAGAAAGAATAATTTTTAATACAAAACTGATTTATTTTAATTAAAATGCTAGAAACTTAAACTTAATTTCTAACAAACCGTAGGCACTGATGCTCTGGCGGCTGTTATGCAAGTCGTTTTCAAAGATATATGAGATTTCAGGAAAAAAATACATTGTATTGATCAAAATTTTGAAGAAGTTTCTTGAGTCCCTGAAAAGAAACAAAACCAGAAACCCTAGATTTCAGAAGACTATGAAGTATTGACGATCGCCCACGAATTGAGCTGATATGTTTGTAGAGAAAGACCTGAACATCTTGCCAGGTTTGCAGCAGCTGCCATGTTTACAGTCCAAAGATTGGTACAATGCCCACAGCGAACTGTCACGACGTCAAACAAGTTGTTGCACGGAACATTCACCTGCAAAAAAATTCAAAAAAAAAATGCCAATTAATTAATCATAGTCTAATATGTAAAACACCAACCCATTCCTTCCTTCTGGATAGGTTGAATAGTCAAGCTGATTAGTTTATCCCACTTGGATCCACAGCCATAGGCAAGGCTAAAAAAGGGGTCCACAAGAAATTAACACCAGACGAGAAATTAGAAAGAACACGGAAATCAATTTCTTTAAAACTAAGAAGGGTTTGAAAAAGGATCCTATTTATTTATTTATTTGGATTCTCCCCTTGCAGTGTGACTTTTCAAGAGTATGGTCCAGCCCTAGTGAGCTTGTACGTTGATTCAAACCAGCTCGCAGGAGGAAATCCAATAAAATCAATTCTGACAGCACTTAGAAGGAAGTGAAATCTTTTCAGCAACGAAAAAAGCTACTGTACATAGACGAGGAAATCCACGTTTCAAGGACTTGCCTTCATCAGCTTAAATAATCCCGCGGTACTTTCAGATATATGATATTAAAAAAAAAATTCTGATGAATCATTTCTCAGACGAGGTGATTCTAACTTCAGGGCCTGAGTCGTGACTTTTCTTTTTCTTTATTTTTTCGCCTTGACTGTAAAAGTAGAAATGAAAAAGAGAAGTCTAGACGATGAAGACATGACTGTATCAGAAGAATGATACAAAGACAAACATGAAAATCTGGTGGGAAAATTAATTGTATCTGAGCACAATAGCACCCAAACACCTGATCTCTGAGTCTAAAGATCAGCTTTAATCATCTTGGAAATATTTTCTTTCCTTGAAGGAGAGCACGAGAAAAAAAGGGGGGAGAGCAAGCCCGCAAGCAATGAGCTAATGCATATGCACAAACAGAAATGATGAATAGCTCCATGCAAGATTAATTAATTACTACAAATACGTGGGATCTTGACGATATAGAAACAAAGCAGATCCCACCTTCTCTCTCTCTCTCTCTCTCTCTATATATATATATATATATATATATTCTCCCTCTTTCAAGATGAGTTTTGCATCAGAGCAGCACAATTAGTGGTTCTATATAAAGAATTCTAAGGATCAAAAAGGGAAGCAACATTAAAAAGAGAAGAATTATCTGTGCCCCCAGAAATGAATTGGCAAATTTGTGCCCAATTAAGAAGTGAAAAAGACCAAAAAGAGGGTAAGTGGTTCATAAAGGTGAAATGGGTCTAGGGTTTGAACGAGGGAGTTGGGGTAAAGATGAATTTTGGAAGCACTAGCAAAAACAGCCCATATAGACGGTACATTAAGTAGTTGTTTAGGTGAGCTTATAAAATTTTTAAAATATCTTACAAATTTTTTGAAAACTTATAAGTTCTTAACCAGTATTTTATAAATTTTATTATGAAAGAGCTTATATATTCAAAAAATAAAATATTTAGAACTTATAAATTCTTTAAAAATAAGTTGGGAATATGTTGACTATTCTCAACTTATTTTCAAATATCTAATAAATTATTTCATCTTATATATTAAAAATAACAGAAATATCCTTTAATTATATTTTATTAATAATATTTAATTTATTTTCAATATTATTATATCAAAAAAATTATAATCAATTACGATTATAAATTTTAATAAAATCTTATAAGTTGATTTTACCAAACACTTTAGCTACTTTAATAGCTTATTTTTAAAATATAAACTTAGCCAAACAACCTCTATGTATTGAACACTGCCTTTCGCTATCCCTAGTGCACCACCACGGTATGAGGGGGACCAAACTAATTAACCCTATACTTGAATTACTACGTCCAAAAAATGCAAGCATGTATTCTCGCGTGTTTTTCTACGCTTACTTAAAATTATTGAAAAGATCATTGTATATTGCCCTCTTTATTATTATTATTATTTTTTTGTATTTGAGCTTATTGATTTTGATCCAACTTGGATCATATATATTAGGATTGCAACTAGGTTTGAGGAGAGCAGATTTGGAATTTAGAAAGGTAATCAATCCAAGATTGGATTCGGACAAGAAAAATACCCCAAGTTTCAATGTATTATATTTTTTATATTGCCCCTGAGCTTTAACCTCTCTCTCTCTCTCTCTCTCTCTCTCTCTCTCACACACACACACACATATATATATCTCTGTCAAAATATGTGTTTCTATTAATATTCTTATCCCTTTAATTTTAAGAAGTTATAGAAATTTTTAATTGGCTAATTCAATTATAAGTAGTTTCACTGCAACAATTATCATCTATCTTTCTTCCTTTGTCTTTTTTTTTTTCAATTTACTTCATTTTTCCCCTGTTTTTTATATCCCTAATTATTATATATCTTTTTCTCAATTTTTAGTCCATATTCCTTTTATTGCATAGATAAATTATATAATTTTCAATTTAATATGTATATATATGGTTCAATAAAAATATTTAAAATTTATGGAGCACATATTTGTCCAACAAGCTAGATTGATTTTGTAGATAGGATGTCGCAGACTTGTTGATTCAATTATTTCTCTTTTAGACGCAAGCTTTTAATTAAATTGAAAAGTTGTGTCTTTAATTTGTTCATTTCTCTTAATGTTATTGTATTGTAAGTTTCATTAAAATTTTTTGCTAACTTTAGCATGAGGCACGACCATTGTAGTCATAGAGCCACCCAACAACAACTGGAAAAAAGTACTGTTGTTCAAATTGTCATTCGGGATATATGTTTCATAATATTTTGTTACTGACACAAATAATATGTTTATACCATATTATTAAGGATATAAGCATGTTTTGGTTGTACAAGGTCAAATGAGACAATTGTCCACATTTTAATTTTTTTTCTTTTTTTTTTCTGTTTCCTTTTAACTTATTTTTATTTTTTCTCCTTAATTAAAATGTGGATAATTGTCTCTCTTTTTCAATTTCTTTATTTTTTTAATTTAAATATTTTTGCACTTTTAATTTTAATATTTTTATTTCTATTTATTAACCATAATAACCTGATAATTTAAAAATGAATGTTAAACTTTTACTATATATATATATATATACAAACACTACAAAAAAGTGGCCAGATAGGGATGAGTGATTTGGGACAGCTAATTTCAATCCCAAATTGAGGATGGCTTTGGGACAACCCTAATTCATCTCAAAGTGTACCTAAAAAAAAAAATTTATCCCAAAACTGTCCCAAATTTTGGGATTGTTATGGAACCATGACTAAGCCATCCCAGACTAAGATAGTTTTGGAATAGATTTATCCCTTTTAAGCACAACTCATTCCAAAACTGTGCCAAATTATCAAAAAAAAATTAAAAAACCATCCTAACACCGTACTAATTTTGGGATAGTTTACTTCCATGGGGTGGAAAAAATGTCCGTAAGCTGTGCCAAATTATTTTAAGTTACTAAAAAGTGAACCCATCGCAAAGCTATCCAAAATTTCATCTTCACTTACAGTTACCACATCCTAGGCTCTTGTAGACATCTCAGATTTCATCATTACTTTGAATATTACTAGGATATATGTTACAAACAGCATGCTTCCAATGTCAATTAACGAATAAAGTTTTTAAGGTACTCTTGGGAAATTTTCATCATCACTTTGAAGATAACCAAGATATACATACTTGCAAATTTTCAAGGCACGAATATTGTAGAAAAAAATGAGAAAGAGAAAAAGTGATAATTTACATGTGTGCCTTTTTCTTTTTTCTCTCACTTAGAGATGATACACAAAATTGCCCACAAGCTCAACAAATTAAATTCAACTCAATATGTGTTAGTAGCAAGTTACTTTTCCTCAAATTGATATCCTATTTACCTTACATTCTAGTCCTCCTATGTATCATAATTGCTTAACTGAAATTATTTGTTGATCTACTTTAAGTTGTCATAATTGTTTAAATTGAAATTTGTTGAATACATCACTTATACAAATGATGTAATGAACTATACTTTTATTTGCTTTATGTGTTTGAGGATGATTCTCAAAACACATTCGCAGCGCCGAGTAGGACATGGTAGGGGAGGCCAACGACGCACGAGCAATCCACGCTTTACACTTCTATCATCTTCATTACCAATTGATGATGATGAGACACAACCCTTAAGAGAAGCACAATGTGACAAGCCACTCGAATCAACCATCACCCTCATTGGGACAAAAGGAAGGCCCCATTGTACCTACAATGTCAGAGGCCAATACAATTGAAGGAAACAAGCCCTAGGTGGGGAGGCCCAAGCACATGATGCAACGATTGTTTCAGTCAGTATAAAATCACTTTGACTTAGACATCAATGACATACACTCATTCATTTAAACACAAACGATAGTTGAATACATATGCATTTTACTTTTTTTGCAGTACATAGAAAGAAGTAACAAATTTCATAAAGTCTAGTATATTTGGATATTATAATAAATCATGGATTTGGTATAACGAAGTCCTATTAGATCAAAAGCAAGAATGGTTTTGACTTTTCATGGTTTGACATGTCTAACTTCATGTTTTTGGCTTCACTAATAAAATGTCACATATTTTTTTATCATTCGCTTATCGTACTTGTTATGAACCACGTCCGCCAAGTTGGCTTTGTACTATAACTTCTACTCAATGAACATGTTCATATTTTGATCACTTTTATACTGACATGCCTCTCCACAAAATGAATTCACCTGGGACCCTGCAGACAAAATAGTAATACAATGGGCCTTTAAGGGAAAGGTCATAGAATTAATATGAAAACACTTGCATGAGGCAAGAGTTTCGAATATAAAAGCTAATTAGATACTACAAGAGAAGTGAGATGAGATGTTGAGCAAGTGAGTAAAGGAAACATATTGAGTAGTATGCAAGAAAACTGGGCCAATTAGGTAGCTAACAACACATCTGTATCCACCATTTACTACGATCGCTCGATTTCAATTGCCATATGCAGTGAATGAATGGTGAGTAATAAGTTTATCTGTGTTTGCTTAGGCTTATGTTTTCATACACCATTCATACATATTTGGTTACATTCATGCAACATAATTGAGTGTAACTGACATAAGAAATTACATTAATAATTCAGGAAGTCAACTTGGAGGGCCATCGACTTCCCTTGATCTATACTCTAAGGTTTGGAAGATTACTGCTGAAGAATGGGTGAGCCCTCATATAGAATTATAAGGGGTAAGTACAATTTTTAAAATATATCAATATTGACTACAATGTCATGCATCGTGTTAATGGTCTTTTAATTTTGTAGGAAATGAGAGAAAAACTACAACATGACCTAAACTTTGCCAATGACCTAGAAGGATATGAGATAGAGGGTAATGAAACTGCATCTAGCTCCACAAATAGGAACATGATTGTCCTTAATGCACTTGGTGGATTCAAAAAGGTCAGCTGCTAGGGATGGGATCAGAGGCTATGTCCTTTAGATAGCTATCTTGTGCATCGACTAGCTCGACTTCTTTGCCTAACAATGAGTTCAGAGTAAAACAAGAAACATTGGAACATACTCAGCAACAACTATGAGAGTGAGATGCTGAAATAGATGATTATAAGATCAAATTGGCACAAACAAAGGTGAAATTAAACAAATTTATGCAACTTGCTACTAGAAAATTAAACCTCGACTCCTTGGATAACAAAGAAGTTAACGAAGATGATGAGAACATTGATAGCTAGATGTATATTATGTTTGCCCAACATTTTGCAATTCCTATGATTTGTTGAGCTTGGAAGGAATGGAATTGTATGGACTTTTGCTTGACTAAGATTGTGTATTTATATTCACTCTTTGGGTATGTATTAATGTTAAAAATATTACATATTTTCATTTTTACTTATCTCACTTATTTCTCCAAAAATAAGTGAATTTCACACATTTGGTGTTTGTATGGAATAGGCAAGAAATTCCACAAAAATTAAATAAAATTATTTAATAAAATTTGTAAAAAAACCCATTTCAAAGTCATCCTAGATCTGTGCTAAAATGTTCATTGGAAACCTATCCCAAAGCCATGCTAAAAAACTTGTTTCAAAGTTGTGCCAAAATACCTATTGCAAAGCTATGCCAAATACTTCATGCCAACAACGTGCAACATTTCTCATGCCAAACCTGTGCTGACATTCTTTGTTAGTGATATGCCCTCTAATGCTAGTAGAATATGAGGGACAATACATGGGCATTTGGTTGTACGTGTACCTTTCGAATTAAATTAATAAAATGTTGATTTTCATATCAATATTGCGGTAACTCTTATCATGCCTGTGAATCTTGATTGGTGTGAAATATGGCATGTGCCCATGTGTTTAAGTTGACAAACCTTATTCATAAGGGGTTATGAATATGGATAGAAGACTTGCTTGACACTTAATCACTAAAATTAGTTTGAGGTTACAAGCAATCTAAAAGGATATTAGAGAGTCGATATGACTTGCACATCTAGTACTTGTATGGTGAGTGTCATACCATTCGTTATGAGTACTAAGAGTATTTCTGTGTGGATGTGCCATAAGTGAATAGGGCAATTGGACATTGATTCAAAATGAAGCTGACACATGAAGTTCACTCTTAGTCGTCAACATCTTGCTTTGTGATAATGCTAAGTGTCTATAGACACTAGACCAGAGATAATATAGTTGTCTTGTGTGTATGACGGTTAAACAAGTCACTAAGGCATTAAGGATCAATATCTATCCCAATATAGAATAGGGCCAGGAGCCCAACATGCCATTGCCCAAATATATATGGAGGCATATGTGTGTTTAATAAGGGATTTATCTCTTTGTAAGTAAACAAGATATTTGTCTTATGTGATTAGTGTTCTATAAAACAAAAGCCCTTAGCTAAATGTAGTGTCTGATTGGAAAAGGGTTTCCGACAAGATCATTTATCTCATGAGGAAACATTGATTGGTCACATGATTAAGTTTGTGAGTTTGACTAAATCTATAACTTTCACTTGGTTGGGATAAAGTAAGACTAAAGGTCTATACGACATGGTAATCATGATTGAAAAGGTTTATTGTGATCCGGTCACTTCATCTTAGTGAGGCTATGATATAGCTTGTAGGCTAGATATTATCCATATCCTTCAAACTATACTCACTGCTAATTAAAAATGAATCTAGAGAGTTATACACATAAAATTTGGAAGAGCTATGAGGGTTAAATTGATAGGACGCATAATTTATTTAGTTGCAATTAGATTGGATTAAGTAAATTACTGTTGTACTTGTTAATGATGAGATCATTAATTAGAAGCATAATAGAGAATTTAATTTAACTAATGGCACTAATTAAATTAAATTAAGTAGACACAAATGGGACTCTAATTATTAATGAAATTAATAATTAAAGGATGTGTAGGCTGATTTATTGATGAAATTATTAAATTAAATTTTATGGGCTATTTAATTAAAAAGGAGTCCATGTAGGAGGGTCCATGGAGTCCATGAACTTAACTCTAGTGTCTATAATATAAATAGGAGTCCTAAAGAGTTCAAGACATAACTTTTAGCAAAAAAATAACACAAAATTCATGTGCTTCATCAAGCCAAACGAAAATAAACACCTAGCCACCCTCAATCATATTCTTGTTGTTACAAAGTCTTCTTAGCTCAAAGTGTTCATGCAAAAACTTTGCAAAAGGGGGTTTGTGTAGTGTACAAAGATCTCACAAGTTTCCTTGTCATGTGGTCAATCTAAGGTTGAGGTTCAAGGGCCATGACTTCAAGGATCGAACAAGAAAAAGGGTTGAAAGCATTTCAAAGGTATAGTTTTGTTTCAGGTGATTTCAGTTCAATATTTTACATGTTTTGCAACAAAAACAAATGGGGTTTGTCCTAATTACTTCCAATGTGTGTTGTTAATTATATTATGTGAGAAAATTTTATTTTTACCACCAAAACCTAACAAAATTCTATAGTGGTGAAACCATAGTGCTTGAGAAAGTAGAGCACGAGGATCAAAGCACTCAACCCATAACGCATGTCCCTATTCAAAAGGAACCTTCTTAGACGCAACCATTGCAAAAATTAGATAGAATCTCTTAGGAAGAGATGTGGTTATGTCCTAAAGAATGGAAAAGAATTATTCATAATACGAAATAATGATTGTAGAGATGATCCTTCCATTTAAGATCAAGCCATAGCAAATAAAGACTCTACCAAGTGGTAAGAGGCTATGAAATTCGAGATGGATTCAATGCATACAAGCCAAGTATAGGCTTTGGTAGATCCAACCAAGGGAATTGTTCTCATTAGATGTAAATGGATATATAAGAGAAAGATTAGTTCAATTGGTGAAGTGAAGACCTATAAGGCCAAGTTGGTGGCAAAGAGCTATAGTCAAAAGGAGAGAATTGGCTATGAGGAAACCTTCTTACTAATAGCCATCCGAAAGTCCATTCAGATTTTACTTGCAATAGCTACCCACTTGGATTATGAGATTTGGTGATGGATGTCATAACCCTCCTCAATAGAATGCTTAAGGAGGACATTTATATGTGTAACCACGTGATTTTGAGGACCACGACCAATCTCATAAAGCGTGCAAACTTAAGAGGTATATATATGGCCTTAAGAAAGCAACAAAGAGTAGAAATCTTTACTTTAATGATGCAATCAAGTCGTTTAGCTTCATTAAAAACAAAGATGCAATCTACATCTATAAGAAGGTTAGTGGGCGCACAATAACATTCCAAGTATTGTATGTAGATACTACTGATAGGAAATAATATTGGGATGCTAACCTTAGTTAAGTCCTAGTTATTCGAAAACTTCTCCATGAAAAACTTGAAAGAAGCGACCAATATCTTGGACATTTGTGTCTATAGGGATAGAATGAAGAGATTGCTAGGTCTCTCTTAAGACTTGTACGTAGATAAAGTATTGAAGAGGTTCAATATAAAAAAAGCCTCCAAAAGAGGGTTGCTAGCATCTAGGGATGGCATTTACCTCTCGAAATCCATGTGCCCAAAGATAAATAACGAGAAGAGAAACATGGTCACCGTCCCATATGCTTTGGCCATTGGGAGCCTAATGTATGCAATGTTATGTACAAGGCCAAATATCACTTATGCCATAAGTATTACAGGCAGGTTTTAGGTGAATCTCGGCACAAACATTAGAATGCTATCAAATGTATCTTTAAGTACTTAAGAAGGACTAAGAACATGGTGCTTGTTCATGGAGATGGTGAGTTGAAAATAGATAAATACACCAACTTGGACTTTCAATTAGATATGGATTATAGAAAATCTATCTTCAGATTCATATTCACTCTTAACGGAGGACTAGTCAATTAGAAGAGTTCCAAACAGAGTACAACTACAAACTCTATTACTCAAGGTGAGTACATCAGCACATGCAATGCAATGGAGGAGGTTGTTTAGATAAAGAAGTTCATAATAGAGCTTTAGGTAGTTCCAAATGTGGATCGGCGATTGCCACTTTACTATGTCAATAATGGGATGATAACATAAGGAAAGGAACTAAGGTCTCGCTAGAAATCAAAATATATAAAGAGGTGTTATCACATTATTTGAGTAAACATTGTAAGAGATGATATAGCCATGCAAATAATATCTTCAGTTGATAATTTGACTAGCCTACTCACCAAGTCGATATCTTAAGTGTAATTGGATCACCATCTTTAGAAGATGGGTATTAGATACCATAGCAAATGACATCAGTAGTGATGGCATTACAGTGTAAGTGGGAGATCATTAGTGACATGTCCTCTAACGCTAGTTGAAAGTGAGCGATAATGGAAGGGTAGTTGGTTGTGTATGTACATTACAAATTAAATTAATAAAATGTTAATTTTCATATCAATATTGTGGCAACTCTTATCATGCATATGAATCTTGATTAGCGTGAAATGTTACATGTGTTAACATATTTAGGTTGGCAAACCTTATTCATTAGAAGGTTATGAATATGGACAGAAGATTTGCTTGGTACTTAATAGCTAAAATTAGTTCATCAGTCATAGATAATCTAAAAGGGTATTAGAGAGTCGATACTACTTGCACAGTTAGTACTTGTAAGTGAGTGTCATGTTGTTTGGTATGAGATACTAAGAGTACTTTATGTGGATGTGCCATTGGTGAATAAGGTATTCAGATATTGACTTGCAGAATGAAGTAATTGCATAGAGTTCATCCTTAGCTGCAATATCTTACTTTGTGATCTTGCTAAGTATCCATGGATCTTAGATCTGAGACAACATAGTTGTCTTATGCACATAACGATCAAAAAAATCACAAAGGCATTAGGGGCTCATATCTATCCCAGTATGGGATAGAGCCATTAGCCCAACTTGCTGTTGCCCGAATGCATAAGGAAGTATGTGTGCATTTAATATGGGATTTGTTTTCTTGCAAGTGGCAAGGCATTTCTCCTATGCAATTAGTTTTCTGTGAAATAGAAACTCTTGGCCAAAGTAACGTGTGATTGAAAATGAATTTGTGACAGGAAAATTTGTCTCATGAGGAAACACTGATTGCTCATATGACTGAGTTTGTGAGTTTGACTAAACATATGACCCTCGCTTGGTTGAGATAAAATAAGACAAAAGATTTATAC
The DNA here is from genome assembly GCA_019155195.1 of Avicennia marina. Taxonomy (NCBI): domain Eukaryota; kingdom Viridiplantae; phylum Streptophyta; class Magnoliopsida; order Lamiales; family Acanthaceae; genus Avicennia; species Avicennia marina. The sequence continues at coordinate 7,245,175 of CM032771.1, read as the reverse complement.
AACATGGTAATCACAATCAGAAGGGTTCATTGTGATCCGATCACTTCATCTTAGTTGGGCTACGATACAAGCCTAAGCTACACATTACCTACAACCTTCGAATTATGCTCATTGCCAATTAAGAATGAATCTAGAAAAGTAACACATAAAATTGGGAAGTGTCATGAGAGTTAAATTGATGGGGTGCATAATTTATTTAGTTGCAATTGAATTGGACTAAATTAATTAAATTAAATTACTTAGACACAAATGGCATTTTAATTATTAATTAAAGGATGTTTGGGCTGATTTATTAATGAAATTAATAAAAAAGTCCGTGGGCTATTTAATTAAAAAGGAGTCCATGTAGGATGGTCCATAGAGTCCATAAACATAATCCTAGAGTCTATAATATAAATAGGAGTCGTGAGGAGTTCAAGATATAATTTCTAGTACAAAAATAACACAAAACCCGTGTGCCTTATCAAGCCAAAAGAAAACAAACACCTAGCCACCCTTAATCATATTCTTGTGACTATAAAGTCTCCCTAGTCTAAAGTGTTCACGCAAGAGCTTCACAAAAAGGGTTTTATGTAGTGTAGGAAGAGATCACAAGCTCCCAATCATGTAGACAATCTAGAGGTCAAAATTCAAGGGCCATGATTTCAAAGATCATGCAAGAAAAAGTTGAAAGCATTTCAAATGAACAATTTTTATTTCTTGCAATTTAAATTCAATGTCTTGCATGTTTTGTAGCAAAAATAGATGGGGTTTGTCCTAATTGCTTCCACTGTGCGTTATTGATTATATTATTTGTAAGAGTTTTGATTTTTATGATCAAACCCCAATGAAATCCAACATTTCCATCTCAAAGTCATGCCAAAGCAGTCTTAAATAAGCTCATGCTAAATTCATCCCAAATAAGCCCTGCCAAAAAATCCATCCCCAATAAGCTCATGGCAGAAAAATTGGTCCAAAGCCATCCTACAATTCTCATTCCAAAGCCATGCCAAAGCCATCCTAAATAAGTCTGTCCCAAAATATTTCCAAATCTGGCACAACTCCTTTACTTGTCCTAAATTTTGCGACATAGTTATTTGGGACAACTTTGAGAATTTTCTGGTGGTGATGGATATGCATGTGTGTATGGATAATTCACTGCAAGTCATAGTGACTTGTAGCTTCATTAATAGTACACATGTTATGAGTGACCAATTTTGGTGAACATTGTGTGCATAAGCAATTTGAGTGAACGTTTGATGATATTTTTAGAACTTCTCATGCAGCTTTATGTTTATTTTATGAAGATGTTAAAGATTTTGTTGATTCTTCTCCAAAAATATGATCATATGCTAAATTTTCACTAAGGTTATGCTTGGTTGTGGATTTTGTTGGCTAATTAAAAGCGATGGGAATTTTATTGTAGATGGAACTTATGTTTAGTGGCAAATTTTTGACAAGATGTAAATTTTAATTTATTTGAATTGATATAATTAAACATGTATAAATTATATAATAATGATTGGATGATGTAATAATATATAGACATAATAATAAGTTTTTAGAGTATAAATTTATATAAATGTGAGTTATTGTGTACAGGTATGTGGGTGTGGGTCTAGAGTATAAATTTACATAAATGCGAGTTATTGTGTACATGTATATGGGTACTAATTTAATTGTGAATACATGAGAAGTTAGCTAGGGATGCAAATTTATACTACATTATAATGAAATTATGACTCTTTAATTGTGCAATGTGAAATTAAGCAACTATATTTTTCTTTTTTATCATTTTATTTATTCATTTTCTTGTAACATATTATTATTTGTGATTTTTCTCATTTATCTTATTCTATTATTTTGATCTTTCTTTATTTTTTATTTCTAATATTTTGTACTATATCATTAAGAAAATAAAACTTTTAATTTCATAATATGAAAGTGCGCAACTACATTTATTTAAATTGTATAGTGTAGCTATTCTTTACCTTCGTCTTTTTCTCTTGACATATTGTTGTTATTTGTCTTTTTTCTCGATTTCCTCTCTTTACTAATTATGAGAGGTATTGTTGGACTATGGGCCAAAGAAAGAATTGGACTGTGCATAAGATGCATTGGCAAGAGTTGTTATTCATTGGGCCTAGCATGCCAAGACTCAATTACGTGAGTTATGTTATGTCTAATTAAGACTCCAATCCCCTCTAAGAAATTTTGGCAATGGAATTTCAATTTTCTACCAAAGTGTAAGATTCAGAAAATCTAGTGCGAGGTCGGTTTGATTTGAAATCCATAATCATAACAATGACACATATGACAACCAAACTAACAAGTCTTGCCTATTTTTTGTAGTTTGTTATTATCTCAAATAATATACGCCTTCTCACTATTAATAATAACTGAAACCTTAATGTTAAGTGGAGCCAAGATGATTGATTGATTTTAGTATTCAAAAAGAGCTCTCATTCTTAAAAGAGTCAGCGATATCTTGGATACTAACATCTTAGTGCGAGGGAGAAAGGTTGTCCTTGAAGGGTCTAGCTTCTCAATCAGTGAGAAAGGAGAACAAGACCAAAGGAAGGGAATCTATAATTCCTCAGGCTAGTGGGAAGGACATAAAATCTGATACTCATGTTGGCAGAGGAAAGAATTTCCAATAGAACAAGGAGAGGCACTAGAGGGGGAATTGCACTAGATGCCTCAATGGCCATTGGGACAGCATTGGAGGCATGGAACTCTTTGTTTGTGAGACATCTTGTTCTGTTAATGTGTTCTCTATGTCTTGGATCTTGGATTCAGCTACTATCACATTTGCATTTTGAATTAAGATTTAGACAAGAGTGGATCGCTTGAGAAACAAGAAATGATAATCAGGGTCAGTAGTTGGGCAAGTGTTGTCGTTGCCACAATTGGCACTACTTTGGTTAAGTTGTCACCTAGTCACATTTTAGGCTTCGGAGATTATCTCTTGTTACCAAATGGGTTCAAGAATATTGTCTCTGTACCTCTATTGATCAAAGAGGCTTATGAATTCTCTTTTAGGGACAATAGTTGCCAAATTTATTATCATTATAAATTGGTTGGTATTACCTTATTTATAAATAGCTTGTACTACTTGAATTGTTATGATAGACAAATGATAAATACCATATCAAGCAAATGTCCAAGGAATGGTTTGAATACTTGGTAGTTGTGGCACCTTAAACTTAGCTATGTTGGGGACACGAGGATTAATTAGTTAGAGAATGATGAGCTCATTAGCCAATTGGGAGAGGAACCCTATCTAACTCGTGAATATTATATCCTTAGTAATATGGCTAGAGGTTTATGTGATGGATGTATCAAAAGGGCTACTAAGGTATTGAAGCTAGTCTACACCAATGTTTGTAGGCTATTTAATGAAATAATAAGAGAAGGCTTTCTCTATTTTATAACCTTCACCGATGAAGTACAAGCATGTATCTTTTGAAAGGTTCAAGGAATTCAAAGCATAAGTAGAGAAGAAAATGGCAAACACATCAAAGCATTATAATTAGATCGTGGAAACGAGTCTATAAGTCCTAAGTTTGCTGAGTTCCTCAAGAAACTTGTTATTATATCATAGTTAACACCACCAGTGACTCCTTAGTTAAAAGGTGGAGTTGAATGTTGGAATCTAACTCTATTGGATATGGTTTGATCTATGATGAACTTCACTAGTTTACCCATATTTCTATAGGGGCATGATATACTTACCGTAGCATTTGTTTTGAATAGGATACCTTCTAAGTTCATTCCCTCCACCTTGTATGAGATATGGTATGGAAAGAAGCCAAGCCTTAAGAATTTAAGGATTTGGAAATGTTCAGCTTTCCTTAGGAAGACTAAGACAAACAAGTTAAAAGTAAGGGCTATTATGGGTCATTTTGTAGGATATCCCAAAGATTCAATAGCATATAAGTTCTACATACTTGATGATAATAGAATTGTCATATGGTATCATGCATATTTCCTTGAAGAAGAGTTCACTTGAGAAAGTGGCACTGATTGAACCATGGTGCTGAAGAAAGTTGAGCATGACGAACAAAGTAATTAGCTGATAACATACATTCATGTTCAAAAGGAACCTTCTAAGACAAAACTGTTGCAAAGATCAAGTAGGATCTTAGGTACCAGAGAATTATGGTTATGTCCTAAAGAATGGATAGGAGTTGTTCGTAATGGGTAAATAATGATCATAAAAATGATCATTTTATCTATGATCAAGCAATGGTAGATATGGAGGCTATGAAATCTAAGATGGATTTAACCGCTAAGTGGTTGAAGGCTATGAAATCTACCATTGCTCCCAATTGTCATATGAGATATGGTATGGAAAGAAGCCAAGCCTTAAGAATTTAAGGATTTGGAAATGATCAGCTTTCCTTAGGAAGACTAAGACAAACAAGTTAAAAGTAAGGGCTATTATGGGTCATTTTGTAGGATATCCCAAAGATTCAATAGCATATAAGTTCTACATACTTGATGATAATAGAATTGTCATATGGTATCATGCATATTTCCTTGAAGAAGAGTTCACTTGAGAAAGTGGCACTGATTGAACCATGGTGCTGAAGAAAGTTGAGCACGACGAACAAAGTAATTAGCTGATAACATACATTCATGTTCAAAAGGAACCTTCTAAGAAAAAACTGTTGCAAAGATCAAGTAGGATCTTAGGTACCAGAGAATTATGGTTATGTCCTAAAGAATGGACAGGAGTTGTTCGTAATGGGTAAATAATGATCATAAAAATGATCATTTTATCTATGATCAAGCAATGGTAGATATGGAGGCTATGAAATCTAAGATGGATTTAACCGCTAAGTGGTTGAAGGCTATGAAATCTAAGATGGATTTAATGCATGTGAACTAGATATGGACTTTAGTAGATCCAACTGAGGGAATTGTTCCTATCAAATGAAAGTGGGTCAATAAGAGAAAATAAGTTCGACTGGCGAGGTAGAGACCTATAAGGTCAAGTTGGTGGGGAAGGGCTATAGTCAAAAGGAGGAAATTGAGAATAAGAAAACCTTCTCACTAGTAGCCATGTTAAAGTCTATTTGAATTCTTCTTGCAATAGCCACCCTTTTACATTTTGAGATTTGACAGATTGATGTCAAGACCGCTTTCCTTAATGGAATGCTTGAGGAAGACATTTATATGGTGTAGCCATATAGTTTTGATGTCTAAGATAAATCTTAAAATCTACGCAAGCTTAAGAGGCCCATTTATGATCTTAAGCAAGTATCAAGGAGTTGTAATCTTTATTTTGAGGGTATGGTCAAATCGTTTAGCTTCATCAAGGGTGAGAATGAGCCCTGCGTCTATAAGAAGGCTAGTGGAAGCATAATAACATCCTTGTGTTGTGTGTGGATGGCATATAATTAATAGGAATGATGTTGGAATGTTAAACTCAATCAAGACATGGTCATCCACTACCTTTTCTAGGATAGACTTGAGAGAAGTAACCTATATCTTGGGCATGCGCGTCTATAGAGATAAAGCAAGAACACTATTAAGCCTCCACCATGCCTTGTACATAAACAAAGTACTGAAGCGATTTAGTATAAGGCCTTTAAGGGAAGGTTGTTGCCATTCAAGCATGGCTTCTATCTCTCAAAATTCATATGCCCAAAGATGGATAACGAGAGAAGGAGCATGGAAACCATTTCAATGCTATGTAATATCACTTATGCTATAAGAGTTATGAGCAATTTTCAGGCAAATTTTGGCGAACAGCATTGGAATATTATCAAATGTATCCTGAAGTACTTGAGAAGAACTAAAGATGTGATACTTGTGTATGCAGATGGTGATCTAAGACTAGATGGATATATCGATTCTGATTTCCAATGATATGTGGATGATAGAAAGTCTATCTTTGAATTCATATTTTATCTTAATGAAGAGCAGTTAGTTGGAAGAATTCCAAATAAAGTACGGTTGTAGACTCCACTACTAAGTATATCGCTACATGCAATACAACAAAAGAGCCTATTTAGATAAGGAAGTTTGTGACCGAACTTTAGGTGTTTTTAGATGTGGATTGGCCATTGCCACTTTATTGTGATCGTAATGGTGTGATCGCACAAGTGACGGAACTAAGGTCTCATCAAAAATCCAAACACATAAAGAGGTGTTACCACATTATTTGGTAAATCATTGAAAGGGGCAACAACCATGTAGTAAATAGCTTTAGTTGATAACGTAGTTCACCCAGTCACCAAGTTGATAACTCAAGTGCAATTAATAAGATAGGTATTAGATACCATAATGACTAGAATTAGTAGTATTGACATTAGAGTGCAAGTGCGAAATTGTTCGTGATATACCATCTAACATCAATAGAAAATGAGGAATACTAGAAGGACATTTGGGTATATATATATACTTTTTACACTAATTAATAAGACATTAATTGTCATATCAATATCGTGGAAAGTTTTCATGCATGTAAATCTTGATTGGCATAAAGCATTACATGTACCCATGCTCTTAAGTTAAGAATTTTTATTCATAAGGAGTTATGAATATGGATATAAGACTTTCTTAGTACTTTATCAGTAAAACCTATTTATGGGTCACACAAATTCTAAAGGACAAGAGAGTCAGTATAACTTGCACACCTTTTATTTATACGGTAAGTACCATGGTGTTCAATATGAAATATCGAGAATACATGTATGTGAACGGGCCACTAGAAAATAGAGCAGTTAGACAATGACTTGTAGAACAATGCATGGAATTCACTCTTAACTATCAACCTCCTACTTCTTGATCGTGTTAAGTATTCGTGGACCTTAAACTTGAAACGACATAGTTATCTTATATGCATAATGATTAACACGCCATTAGGGCATTAAGGGCCAATATATATATCCTAGTATGAGATAGAGATATAAGCCTAATGTGTTGTTGCTCGAGTGCATATGCAGGTATGTGTGTATTCAATAACAAATTTGTCTCCTTGTAAGTGAGCAAAGTATTTGTCTAAAGTAGTTATGTTCTACAAGATAGAAACCCTTGGCCAAGATAATGTGTCATCAAAAATGAGTTTCCAATAGGAACATTTATCTCATGAAAAAATGCCAATTGATCATATAACCAAGTTTGTAAGTTTGACTAAATTCATGGCTCTCGCTTGATTGGAACATAGTAAGACAAAAGGTCTATACAGTATGATAGTCATGATTAGAAATGTTCATTAAGATTAGAATCACTTCATCTTAATTAGGCGAAATATGAGCTGTAAGTTAGATGTTACCTATATCCTTCAAGTTGTTGCTAATTATGAACGAACCCAAAAGACTCGCACACATAAGATTAAGATATATTGTGTGTGTTAAATTAGTGAGTTACATAAATTATTTAGCTACAATTGGATTGGACTATGGACAAAATAAATTGTCATGGTGCTTGTTGATGATGAGATCATTAATTGAAATCATAGTGGGAATTTAATTTAATTAAGAAGATTAATTAAATTAAATTAATTAGACATAAATGCGCTTTAATTATTAATGGGATTAATAATTAAAGAACATATGAGTTGATTTATTAATAAGATTAATAAAAAAAATCCATGAGCTATTTATTAAAAAAAGTCCATGTAGGAGGAGGTCTTCAAGAGTTCAAGATACGTACTTTAAGTCTTAATTTTTGTACTCCGAACTAAGCAAAAGAGTGCAACCCCTAGCCATTCTCTTTGAGCATTTTTTTATCATAAAATCCTCATAACCCAAAGTTATTTAGATTAGAGCTTCACAAAAGAGTTTTGTGAAAGTGAACAAGGAGCTCACAAGCATCCAAATCATATAGACAATCTATCGATCAGGGTTTGAGGGCCACAACTCCAAGGGTTGAACATAAAAAGCTCAGAAATGTTCCAAAGGTATAGTTTTTATCCATCTTCTTATTTAATTAATATCTTGCGTGTTTTGCAACAAAAATATATGGAGTTTGTTTTGTTGTGTTCACTACATGTGCATGATGATTTTATGTTCTAAAATTTTAATTTTAACGGCAAACCCCTATGCAATACAACAATTACTCATTGATTGTGCGATTTTTTGTTTCTTAATCCATTTATTTTTACTTCTTGGTCTTTCATTTGTATGTTCTATTTAATTTGTTTACAGTGATTTTCTTGGTGACTATCTGGTTAATTCTACTATTTGACTCTCTCTCATTATACATTTTACTTCCTAGGCTATGTTGGTTGGTTTCCTTTATGGTCTTTCAATTCTATAGTTTTATCCTTTGTGCTTCATGTATGCATGTATTGACAAATTTTTCATTTTTTTAGAGTCTAGATATTTTGAGGATGTTTGTTTAAATTTGTGAGGATATACATTTAGAACATTCATATTCCATTTTAGTGCCTTCAAGCGTGATGATCAGCATAGCTGTAGACTTAGTTTTATTTTTAAATTAATTTTATTAATTCTAAGTTTTCTTTATGTTGTTTTATCATTACAACGAGTGTGCTCCATAAACATATTTCTATTTGATGTATAATCTCATATATTCCGCTTCAGTGCCTTCAAGCATGATGATTAGCTGAGCTACAAACTCACTATATTTTTTATGTTAGTTTTATTTTTAAATTAATTTTATTAACTCTAATTTTTCGTTATGTTATTGTATCATTGCATAAATTATATGTTTTCATATATTAACATATTTTTAATTATTTTTACAAATGCAAAAAGTGTGTTCCGTAAATATACAAAAGGGAATATTTTAGGAAATTACGTATTGTGAACTAAGGCGGTTACTATCCACTTCGTACTCTTTATAAGTATAATATTATATTAAATTTATAAGGTCACTTACGTAATAATAATTATAGCAACAAAAGTTGTTCATCTTATAACACCCAAAAGCTTCATAAATAGTAATATATGTATATATGTATATACGTGAACAGTGAAAGCTTAATATGTGTGCGAAATAGAATATTAAATATGTAAAATTTTTAATACTATTTTACAATTAATTCAATTAAAGTTGCAGTTATTGCATAATAATAAAACAAATTCATAATTCATAAAACAAGTGCTTAAAGAACATAAAAACTTGATTTAAAGATAATACACAAAGAAATTTAATGAATCGATATCTGAAAAGACTGAGAAAAGGAAAACATATACTCCCAGGTTGAGGCATTGTCAATTATAGAAACTAGCAATGGAGGCACACGCATGCGCGCAGAAAAAACAAATCATTCAAACTAACAAATGTAAAAATAAAAAATAATTTAAATAAAAGTAAAATTTAACATTGATGAATTTATAAGCAATGAAAAGTAATCATTCAGCAAAATACACTATAATTTATCCCTACAATTTCAATGTAGGGTGGCCCTCTTCAAACTTTTTAGTTGCTGGTTTTCTGATAGCTTTTCTCACTCACTTTCCAGTGCTCTCTCTAGAGCGAAGAATTCACCCTAAATTGATGTGTCCATCACATCGACCCACAACAGTTGTATACGGAACAATAGTTTAATTTATCCGTAGGGAATTTGAGAAAAGGTTTCCCACTAGTATCCATGGCTTCTGTAATTACGAGGTATGGTGTTGATCGGGGCTACCTTTGAAAAGAAGAACTTGACTACCCTGCTAATTTCAAAGACTATGAGTTTAGTCGGAGGAAGCATGTATATGCACACACACAAATTATAAAAAAAAAAAAAAGAGAAGTAGCATAGTACAGTTCTGAAAAATTCACAAAACTACACCAATGCACCAAAAAAAAACTGCATTTATTTTTTTAAAGGTGCTTAATGTTGGGAGTGCGGTGGACTCAATTACAAATTCTAATTGAACCTTATTGAGTTAGAGGAGAAGTCCAATCAAATTGAGAGCATCACTCATAAACAACGTATGTTGGGTTTGGAGCAGAACCCAACAAAATCGGGAAGAACCGTTCATGAGCCTGTGCATGGGCATGCATATAAGTGGGCTTGATACCATGTATTAACTAAAAACCTTAAGGTTATGAGTTATGGATCAAGTATTCACTTTATATACAAATCACTTTTCTCTTTTTCTATCAATGTGGGATGCCACTTTTTCTAACTCATATTTGGTTCCCAATAATCTTCTCCTCAAATATGAGTTTCTTCCACTTACTCCCATTTAATCAGAAATTTTCCTCCACTTACTCCCCTCAATCAGAAACTTTTTAAGTATCTCACGGTCTTACCAAGTTGTCATCAATGCCCATCAATTCTGTGGGCCTTCTATCCATAGGGTATAGGCTTCCCATGAGATCTCCGAGCACACTTGCATGCTCATCACTTCCGTGGGCTTTCAATGGGATATAAACCTCCCATGCGATCACCGAGAACTGTCTTTATACTCGTCCCAAACTGAACCATCAGCTCTGATACCACTTGTGTGGTGGGCTCACAAAACAAACTTATAAGAACAAGAATTAGAAGAGAAGAAAGTGGAGAGGAGAGCACACAGGAATTTTATACTTCTCAACTCAATCAACACTTTAGAAACTCTCTTTTCTACAACTCTATATTTTTCCTTCTTTCTTCTTCTCTTGAATTACAAATGACTTGCAAGACTCTTCTATTTATACTATTTTCTATCAAGAATGGATGGTGGTGATTAAGAAGATCTAACGGTTCAAATTAATCACCACCTAACTATTTCACTTATCCCCACCTAACTTACTGACTACATGAACATAGACATACACATTTTCTAAATACATCACCAACTTTATGTATCTAGACATTATTTTAATCTTCATACATACATACTCTAGAGGAAACAATTTTCAATACAAAACTAATTTATTTTTTGATAGAAATGCTAGAAAATTAAGCTTAATTTCTAACACGCCCCCTTAAGCTTGATTTTCTCATCCTGAGCTGATGCCACAACTTCTCAAAGACTTCTCTTTTTAGAGGCTTAATAAAGATGTCAGCAACTTGTTCATCAGTCTTCACATATTTCACTTGCACTTCCTTTCTTGCAATGCATTCTCTTATGAAGTGAAAGCGTGTGTCAATGTATTTAGTTCGATCATGGAACACAGGATTCTTCGCTAAAGCAATCGCTAATTTGTTGTCGACATATATTGTAGTTTTATCTTTCACATCAAGGTGAAGTTCTTTAAGTTAACTTCTTAACCACAATGCATGGCAAACACTTGCTGTTGCCGCAACATACTCAACTTCACACGTTGATAAAGTTACAATTGATTATTTCTTTGAGATCTGCGTGAATGCTGTGTCTCCTAAATAAAATATAAATCCACTTGTACTCTTTCTATTGTCAAGATCACCAGCCCAATCACTATCACTATATCCCTTCAACTTTATGTCTCCAATTGCAGGATAGAACACATCATATTCAATGGTTCCTTTGCTATATTGAAGTGTCCTTTTTACAGCTTGATGGTGGTAACTTGTTGGAGTCTCCATGTAGCGACTAACAAGGCCAACTGCATAAAGGATATCAGGTCTTGTGCATGTCAAGTACCTTAAGCTTCCAATCAAGCTTTTGAATAAGGTGGAATTTACTGGATTTCCATTAACATGTTTTGACAGCTTCATTCCAACTTCTTCTGGAGTGTTAATGGACTTGTAATCTTCCATTTTGAATTTCTTTAGTATTTCTTTGGCATAGTTCTCTTGAGAGATAAAAATGTCATCATCTTGTTGCTTTACCTCAATTCCAAGGTAGTAAGCCATCAATCCAATGTCAATAATTTCAAACTCCTTGGTCATTGCCTTTTTAAAATTATCAATTATCTTAGAGTTGCTACCTGCAAATATCAAGTCATCAACATAAAGGCAAATGATTAATACATCACCATTCTTACTTGTGCTGATGTAGAGAGCATGTTCATGATGGCACTTCTTGAATCTATTTTCTTAAAGGTATTAATTAATCCGGCTGTTCTATGTCCTTGGTACTTGCTTCAAACCATAAAGTGCCTTCTTTAATTTAAGAACTTTTTTTTTATGCCCGCGAACAACATAGCCTTTAGGTTGTTCAATGTATACCTCTTCTTCAAGAAATCTATTCAAAAAGATAGACTTTACATCCATTTGGTGAATCTTCCACCTCATTTGAGCTGCCAATGCAATTAAGAATCTTATGATTTCAAGTCGAGCTATTGGAGCAAATACCTCATTATAATAGATTCCAGCTCTTTGTTTATCCTTTCACTACAAGCCTTGCATTGTCTCTTTCTATTTCTCCTTTTGCATTCCTCTTGATTTTGTAAACCCATTTTACACTGATGGACCTATGTCCTGTTGGCAGAGTGGTCAACTCCCATGTGTCGTTCTTCTTTATAGCTTCGATTTCTTCATCCATAGCCTTCCTCCACTCTTTGCCTTTTGATGCTTCTTCATAATTGACAGGTTTAGAATCTGAAAAAAGATAAAATAAGTTTTGATTTTGGCTAAGTTGATAGATTTCAATAGGATCATACACTATGACTTTCTTTCCAATAGGATCATACACATTGTACCCTTTGGAATGTTGGTCATAGCCGATGAAAATGTACATTTTACTTCTTTCATCAATCTTCTTTCTTTGTTGGTCTGGGACATAGACATGAGCAATGCTTCCGAATATCTTCAAATGAGATACACTTAGTTTGTATCCACTCCATGCTTCTTGTGGTGTCTTGTTCTCCACACTTCTTGATGGACACCGATTTGATAAGTAAATAGCATAGTCTACTGTCTCTGCCCAAAATTCTTTAGGCAAATTCTTACTCTTCAACATGCTTCGAGCCATATTTAAAATAGTTCTATTATTTCTTTCTGCTATCTCATTTTGTTGTGGTGAATATGGGATAATGAAAGGTCGCCGAATTCTATTCTCTTCACAAAATTTTATGAACTCTTTTGAAGTGAACTCTCCCCTACGATCAAATCTCATTGACTTGATTTTGAATTCACTTTACTTTTCTACAAGGACTTTGAACTTTTTGAATGTTGAAAGTACTTCAGATTTCTGTTTCAAAAAATAAACCCATGTTTTTCTACTATAATCATCAATAAATAGCAGAAAATACCTATTTTTTCCCAAAGATTCTAATTCAATGGGTCAACAGATATCACTGTGGTTCAATTCCAATGGTTGCTTGGCTCTCGACATTGATTCTTTTAGAAAGCTTTCTTGATGTTGTTTTCCAACAAGACAACCTTCACATAGTTGATCAGGTTGATTAATTGATGGAAGCCCTCTCACCATCTTCTTCATGGATGACTCCTTTAAGCTTCCAAAGTTGAGATGTCCAAGCCTTAAGTGCCATAGCCATGACTCTTCTTCAACGCAAGCTTTCAAGCATTTCGCCACATTGGTGTTGATATTCATTAAGAACATTCAGTTCTTAGTCATTAGCATATGAGCCAAGAGAGTTCCTTTGTTATCTTTGAGATAGAGACTCTGATTCTTCAAATGGATATCATATCCCTTCTCCAACAATTGTCCCAAGCTAAGAATGTTAGTCTTCATACTTGGAACATAGTACACGTTTGATATGAATTGGTGGTATCCGTTCTTCAATTTGATGAGAATTTTTCTTTACCTTTGATAGGAGTCTTTGAAAGATCACCAAAAGTAATATTTCCTATCACAGATTCATCTATCTCAACAAACATGTGCCTATGACCGCACATGTGATTACTTGCACTAGTATCAAGGTACCAAGTATGCATTAACTCTTCATTTTGTCCCTTGTGCGCTAGCAAGACTATATTTTAAACTTCATTCGTTTCTTCAACATAAAAGGACTTTCTTTATTTTCATCTCGACACTCATATGAATAGTGCCCGTACCTTTGAAATTGTAGCATTATACCTCCCTTTTGTCTTGCCTTTGATTGTAGCAACCTCTTCCTCGATCTTTTGATGATCGAAACTTGTTTAACTCAAAATTTTTGTTTTGATCTTGATAGCTTTCACTTCTTCCTCGACCACGACCACGTCCACGACTTCGTCCTCGGCCACGATCACGTCCAACTTGATTCCAATAAGCATTGTCCTTCTTTTCTCCGGTGCTCATCTTTACTTAAAGGGCTTGCTCAATTGATTCTTCATTTCTCCTTTTGATTTTCTCTTCATGGACTTGCAGCTTGCCGGTAAGCTCATCAACAGTCATGGTCTCAAGATCATTAGATTCTTCAATTGCTACAACCACGTGATCAAATTTTGAATTAAGTGATCGAAGTATCTTCTCCAAGACTCGACTATCCGGCATTTTTTCACCATTTCTTTCAAATTGATTTACAACCATAGTGACTCAAGAAATGTATTCGAACACTTCTTTAGAGTCTTTCATTTGCAAGATCTCAAATTCACTTCGAAGGGCTTGAAGTCGAACTTTCTTCACCTTATCAATACCTTTAAAGGCATTTCCAAGGATATCCCATGCCCTCTTATAAGTGGTTGCTTGGGCACTTTTCTCAAAAATTGAATCATCCACATTGAGTTGGATAAGTGAAAGTGCGTTTTGGTCTTTCACTTTAGTCTCTTTAACGGCCTTCTTCACATCCTTGCTTGCAGTAGCCAAATCTTCTGGTACAAGAAATTCTTCTTCTACTGCATCCCATACATCTTGTCCACTAAGGAACGCCTTCATTTGGATGCTCCATTTTTCATAATTCTCTTTTGTGAATTTTGGAATTGGAAGGACTCCACCAGCAACAACCATCCTAACAAGGCTCTAATACCACTTTGTTGGGAGTGCGGCGGGCCTAATTACAAACTCTGATTGAACCTTATTGGGCCAGAGGAGAAGCCCAATCAAATTGGGAGCATCACCCATGAACAATGTATGTTGGGCCTGCAGCGGAGCCCAACAAAATCGAGGAGAACCGTTCACGGGCCTATGCGTTGGCATGTATATAAGTGGGCTTGACACCATGTATTAACTCAAAACCTTAAAGTTGTGAGTTATGGGTCAAGTATCCACTTTATATACAAGTCACTTTTCTCTTTTTCTATCAATGTGGGATGCCACTTTTTCTAACTCATATTTGTTTCCCAACACTTAAACATGAAAGCTTTTAGTGTTATATATCTAAAATATGTATTGTTTATAATGAAAATAAAAGGTAGAGAAAAATGAAGATAAAATTATACCTTGTCCTTGCACCTTCCACTCACTATATATAGCAGTAGGAAAATACTAGCAAGTCTCCTCACTGTTGCTAGCTCCCGTCTGGAAAGAGAGAATTAAACCATAAATAAACATTTTTAATTGTGATTTTTTTACGTGTGTGTTTACATGAAGGTTGGGAGAAAGGGTGTTATCGTAGACCAAAAGCATGACTATTTGCTTCCCCTCTGAAGCCCTTGTTATTTGACTAAACATATGTCAACAGTTAGTAGATGTCGTAATCGTTTCATCCATATTGTATTCCCAATTTTCATTTCACAAAAAAACAATATGCAAAAATATTTAACAGTGCTTCATCAAGATTGTATTTCCACTTAAAATGGGAACTCCACCAGCTAGAATAGTCAGCCTCCAGCTAAGCTTAACTGTTGACTGTAGTTCTTTTAGCCTTTGGCTACTCTAACATCATCTTATGTCAACTAATACTCCCCATTAAGATGAGAGTGGATGATCTTACTGGCTAGTCTATGAAATTGTGTTGAACATAAAGGTTTTGTTAACAGGTCTGCTAACTGATCATTGCTTCTTATATGTTAGATTTCAACCTTCTGTTCATGCAGTTACTCACTCAAAAAGCTTTGTCTTTTCATGAAAAGTTGGATTTTTTCTGATTTGTAAGGCACAAAGGTTGTCACACATCACTGGAATAACACTCTTATGTTTAACCTCAAATTCACGTAACAAGTTAAGAGTCCACATCACTTCACAAATGCATGATGCCAACACCCTATATTTAGCTTCTATAGAGCTTTTGGATACTACAATTTTCTTCTTCGACTTCAAACTAATCAAAGATTCCCTAAGAAGAACACAAAACCTAAAACTAATCTCTTAGTGTCATAGTATTATCCCTAATCACTATCTGAAAAAGCTTTTAGCTTTGCTTCCATTGATCTTGCCAGAAACACTCCTTTTCTAGGTGAAAATTTCAAGTATCTTAATACTCTACAAGCTACTTGCAAGTGGCTCTTTCCTAGCTTGCTCAAAAACTAAGATAACACAGGAATTGCATATGTTATCTTAGGCCTAGTGAAAGTCAAGTAGATGAGTTAGCCAACAAGTTGTTTGTAATGTGCTAGTTCACTTAGATCTTCTTTATTTAATTTCTGCCCTAAACTTATAGGAGTTATTGTTGCTTTAGCTCCCAACAATGTACTTTCTTTGGGATATGGTAATTCCTTTCTTTGATATAGCTGTCTCCAAACCAAGAAAGTCTCTTGGTGTCCCCAAGTCCCTTAGCTTGAATTTTGATCCAAGAAAACTCATTATTTCCCTTATTTCATTTGATCATTAGCTCCCATAAGGACATCATCCGCATACACTAAGAGGGCCATTTTCTTTCCTACATTTGTCTACTTAAGATACAATGAGTGATCTAATTTTGATCGCACTAAACCACACTCTCCAAGAACTTTTGTAAATTTCACATTCTATTACCTTGAAGCTTACTTCAAGCTATATAGTGATTTCCTCTACTTGCACAACAGATTCCCTCCTAAGTTATCCCTCTTCCCCTTGATTTTGTACACTTGTGGCAGTGTCATGAAAACATCCTCATCTAGATCACCATTTAAGAAGGGATTGTGTACGCCTAGCTACTATACTCCAATCATTCATGGCTACCAAAGCAAGAAATAACCTCACTATAGTTTGCTTAACCAATGGGCAAAAAGTTTCTCCATAGTTAAAGCCTTATACTTTGCTATATGCCTTTGCAACTAACCTGGTGTTGAACCTCTCAATGCTACCATCAGACCTTAGCTTAGTCTTATATAGCCATTTACATCCAACAACATACTGACCCTTAGGTAATTCAACTATGCCCCATGTATGATTTACTTCTAGAGTCTGCTATTCCTTAGCCATAGCCCATTTCTAGTGCTCTGGGCCAGTAGCCTTGGCATTGGAACTAGGTTCTTGGACATTATTAAGGGTAGAAAGGAAACAATTGTAACCATGTGATAGTTTGGTAGTGCTAAGGTAGTTAGATATAGAATTATGAGTGCTAGGCTATTAAATGGGTTCATTTGGCTGTTTTAAGTTGTGTTAATACACTTCAAGGTATTTTAGGATTCTTCTTACTTTAGTAGTCCTTTTTAGTTCTTTTGGTGTTAATTAACCTTCTATAAGTGAGTGGCCAGGCTCAGCAAGTACTTAGTTATTGTCAATGGTGTCCTATATGCCTTGTGTAGAGTGTTTAATATCTATGTCTTTTAATGAATTATGTTTGCATGCAATGAGATGATAGTGTGTGTAATGATGAGAATATTTAGGAATGACAGGGAGAGTGTAAGTGTCATATGGTCTATTAAGTAATTTGGATGAATACTGGCTGAAGGGAAAGACATGTTCATGGAAAAACATCTCTTGAATTGAAAACTTCATGAGTTGCTAGATCATTTAATTTGTATGCCCTCATTCCATTGGGATAACTAATGAAGACACACCTTTTGACTCTTAGATTAAACCTTTAGCTATTTATTTTGAGTGTTGAAGTAAAAGCTAGGCAACCAAAGACCTTTAAATGATGATTTTCAAATGTTTATTGGACAAAAACTCAAATGGTGACTTGAAATTGAGAATTTTAAATGGAATCTTATTGATAAAAACTTCTTAGGCATTGAGGCTTGGATGAGAAATGATCTAGCAATGTTCAATACATGTTGGTGTTTTCTTTCTACAATAGAATTTTGCGGTGGTGTTTCTACACATCTACATTGATGAATAATGCCATGTTCCATATAGAAGGATGCCAATTTAAGCTCAAGTGCATTGTTAATTCTAATAGCCTTGATTTTGCTGTCAAATTGAGTGACAATCAAGTTGTGAAAAGTAGGTATAATGTAGTAGATTTCATTTTTGTTTCTCATCAAGTAGGTCCATGTGCAACAGGAAAAATCATTAACAATAGTTAGGAAATACTGATATCCTTTCATAGCATTCTCTAAATATGGCTCCCAAACATCAACATGGATCAAATCAAAAGGTTTTTTGGTATTTATTTCAAGAGTAATGAAAGGCAGCCTTTTCTACTTTGCTTGGTGGCATGCATTACAAGTTTTTTCTTTTATCACTATAGCAGTTTGGTTAGTCTTAAACTAATTAGCATAAAGGCTTGTGGCAGTGTTGTATTAAAGGGTGATGCTTGGTGTCTTTTAACTAAAAATGTAGAGATCTTGGACTTGTTTAACTATTCCAATCTTCTTTCATGGCAAGAGGTCTTGAATATAGCACGATCAAGAGTAAAAAATGAGACAACATTTGATAGATTTTATGAGTTTGCTTATAGTCAACAAGTTGGAGTGGAAGGCTGGCATATGGAGGAGGACACTTCCAGAGTCAAGCTATTAGATATGATGACAGTGCCTATGTGAGAAATTATAGCCTTATTATTATTAGGAAGGATCACGAATAAGTTTGCAATAAGTTTATATCTAGGAAAAAGCTCAGAGGAATGACTTGTGTGATCTGATGCACCAGTATCTATAATCCATGAAGATGAGACAGATGTTAATTTGTCGTGTAGCCTTTGATGTTGTGTGATTTTCTGATTGTGTGTAGAATATGCAAAGGGCATTAGTTGAGGATTTACAAGAAGTTCAATAAAGGAAGTTAGGTTGGTTTTAGTGAACATTGAATGTGTACCTACAAAGTTAAATTAGCATGAAGGTAATTCAACTTTGTTTTATACATTCCCTATCTAGTTTGATGTTGCATGCCAAACTAACTTAATTAAGATATGCTCTGAGATTCCAACAAGCTCACTAACCTCTTCAACTGATCTTGGGATAAGAATACACCCTTATTAACTAACTTTACTTGAATGCTTCCATCAGAATCTACACTGACTTTATTAGTAGCTACCTAAGTTATCCTTCCCTTCTCTTTTTTGAACTTGAAGTTAGTTGAGAAATCCATCAACCTGTAACATTTTTCTTTGCTATGCCACTTCTTTCCATGGTGTGAGCACTTTAATTCTTTCTTCGTATTCTTCCTTTCTATTACTAAGCTGACTCATTTACATGAACGCCTCCCATCCTATCCTTAGATCTTTGTGCTTCTTCCACTGCAATGACATTATATGCCTCATTGGAAGAGGGAAATGGTTTTTGCGTTAGGCTATGATTTTTTAGAAGACAACACGTCATCCACCCTATTAAGAAACTTATACACTTTGTCCTTCTTTAGCATTTCTATGAAGGACAGCAAACATTCCATGTTGCACCTTCCACATTTACAATGTGGAGGAGGTTGTTATTGCCTTAAACTCTTCCTAAATAGTGACCAATTATATGTAGTATTTATCAATGGACCTTGATCTTTGTATAATGCTATGGATTTCACTTTGTAGCTTGCACACACAGTTGTCATCCGGGACAGAAAACATTCTAGATAGCACCACCTCCCATACCCATGAGGCCCTTTCAAGTGAAATACAGTAGTAGCTAGTGTTGGATTCATGGATTTGAGCAACCAAGAAATGACTAAGTCATTGCATCTCCTTCAAGAAGAGTATAGCTGATCTATTGCTATAGGTTCTTTGATTGTACCATTGATAAATCCCTGCTTGTTGAATATTGACAGTGTAAGTGTAAAGGAACAGCTTTAGATATGGTAATTAGCTCTTGTCAATTTAGGTTGGGTGATCAAGGTGTTCTGATTGTCGATTGGATGAACAAAATAGGGTGAGTTGAGGTCTTCCCTCGAATAATTTGATGAGGTGTGGTTCTAGGGATTTACAGATCTTGAGCACAAGTCCTAAGGATGTAAGACTCAAGTGACAAAAATGATGAATGATATGAGAATTCAAGAAAAGTGATTGAAGGAAATGAATTTTACTCATGTAAAGTTGGCTCTAGTACCATGTTAATTTGAGTGAATTCCACCATGAAAGTTAATTGGCATCAACAAGAAGAAAACAAGAACAGGAACTTAAGCTTGAATAAAGGAACAAAATAGATAACTACTAAGTTGCTTCAAGTTGAACTCCTTTTGCAAGCTATTGCCCCATTGCTTTTCATAGTTTAGAAAGCTACTAATTGTTTTGTAGTTACGTAAATTCATTCCTATTTTAATCAAGATAGAAGTTAGGAAACTAACTTAACCACAAAACTACCAAAACTGAAAATGGGAACTCCTCTAGCTAACATAATCAGCATCTTGCAAAGCTTAGTTGCTAACTATACTTCTTTTGGCCTTTCACTGCTCTAACTTAATGTTGTGCCATTTGATAATTTTTAAGGCTTAAAATGATAATGGAGCCCTGCAATCTATCTTGTATTCCCAAAAAAAGCCCCCAACTCAAAATGTTTTAACTAATAGGGACCAAGTATTTAGTCTTGTGGGTCCTTATCATATGCTCCAAATAAGTGTACTCCATTCATCAACCTATTGGTTCCATTGTTTAAAACATTCTGATAAAAATTTCTAACCTTCAAATTCAACTTTTTAAGACTATGCTCACCATTTCCTCTAACAAGTAGATGGCCTATTTCACTATTGCAGAGGGATTATTCATTTGAGGGAGAATTGACTAAGAAGTGGGATCTGAAGTTTCAAGAAGAGTAGTGAGACAAGGGAGATAAGAGGAATCATAGAGCATTATAGAGAAGTTTTGTGTGCATCATCTTTTATTGTTAAGTGAATAATGGAGCACTCAAATTCAGTAGCTCACCTCAATTGTGCATTCAGCACTCAAATTAACTCAAGAAATGACGTGAATAATTAGCTCTTCTTGGTGCATGAATTCAGTTAAATTGTAAGGGCAATATAGGAAATATATTAAAAGACTAAATGAAGTTATTCTTTTAAATGTTTATGGCAGGCAGTTTTTCTATATTTATTTTTACAAGTTAGCCCTTTTCTTTTATATTTTACAATAAAAATAGAGTTATTTTTGTAATTATGTTTGATGATCGAATGACACTTTATCTAAGGCCTTCAGGTATTATATATAGTAACTAGTGATCAGGGCACACTTAGTGTGTGTACATTTGAAAACTAAGGACAGGATTAAAAAATATCAAAACTCGCAAGAAATAGAAGAATAATAACAATTGGTAATAACGATAATAGCATAAGCTGATATGTTTGAAACTAATATGGTAAATATTTAATAGAGGTCACAATTTTCACATGACAGAAGTTCACTTGATGTGTCTGCAAAACACAGTAAATGATTGTTGAATGTATAATCAAAATCATACAACGAACTACCAATATTTCTGAACTAAATAAATAAATGTTTAAAGAATGAGGGCAAGTTAAAATAATTGCCCAGTAAAACATCCTTAAAAAACAACTCTCTAGAAACTCTTCACTTTGTTTAGTCTCTCTATACAGTAAAAATAGAAGACAACTAAAGCCAAAAATTTTTTTGACAAAAAACATTCTTGAATCTTTATGTGACCATTCTCTATTTTTTCTGACTCATAACATTCTTTAAATTCTGCCACTCTATTGCCATCATGCATTTGGATCTCTAAGCCTTTAAATCGGCAAAATACTGCAACTTCTTTGCAACGCTTTAGGTGACTTGCCCTTCAATCAAACTCCATTAGAACACAACTCTATATAAATGATTTGTGAATTCTTGTATTTTTAATTACATATGTTTATCTACAAAAGGAGTGACATAGGTGAGAATACGTGTAATGGCCAAATTTTTTTAGAAATAATAACTAAACCTTTTATTTGTTCTTTTATCCAATTATTATTATTTTATGGTAGAATTGAATGTATATGTTAGTCAAACTATGCCAAAAATATGAGAATTTGATTGACCTCCAATGATGTCAACATCTCATATGGAGCTTGAGGAAATTATGGTAGGCTAGGGGCTAACTTGGAAGAATTAAGGGTGATTGGAGCTGATTTTGGACAAGAAAATTCATGCCAAAAATAGAGTGGTAAACTCTACTGTATTTACATAAACTTGCCCTAGTTATAAAACTACAATCCCAATGAGACTACTGAAAGTTTACGTCTTTCCACTCTCAAAACCTTTTATCAGATAGCTACAAAAGGTGTAGAGTACAAGAGGATTTCCAACAAAAGAGAAGAAAAAGAGAGTTGTTATTGTGCAACGAAGGAGTGGAAACTCTCATCTTCAACAAAGACACCTTGTGATACATTTAATTTTGAGGTATGAGTTTGACAAAACCCCACCGTTCGAATTGTCTCATAGAGAGAATGTTAGGCTTTAAAACGCAAAAGTATGTGCATGTTTATGTATCTTATATTTTTATTAAAATTTTTCAGCACATGGAAGCATGAAGATGGAACTTGAGGTGTATACATATATTTTATGAATACCCATGTAGACTAGAACATATATTCATTTGCACTTACATGCACAAACACCTATAAACACATACATTTTGGAGGCTTGAAACCATATCCATTGTTTCATGAAGGAAAAGTGGGACTTTAAGAGTGTTAGGGTTATGATTTTGAAAGAAATTAGGTGAAAGAAATGGTGGAAAATGGGTTCTACCCAAATCGTGTATATAGATTTAAGTCTGCCCAACTTTAGTGTAAAGACCATGTCTTTTTGTAAAAAGCCCCAAATAAAACACAGTTTGTTGAATATTAAACTAGATGCACAGAAATTTCTAACCATGTATTGATCCTTGCAAAACTATGCCTAGATCAATACAATTTAATTATGTAAGTTGACTAAACAACGGACTCTGGACTACTAGATTTAATTCTACACGACTTTAGTGAAAGGATCATAACTTTCTATGAAAAACTCCAAATCGATCACAATTTGTAGCATATTAAATTAGACTCACAGAAATTTCCAACAATATATAGATCACCTCAAAAATCTGCCTAGATCAATATAGTTTAATTCTGATATTTGAATGAACTCCAGATTCTGGATTACCAGATTTAATTTTGCATGACTTTAGTGTAAGGACCACAACTTTCTATAGAAAGCTCTAAATTTATTACAATTCATTGAATATTAAACTAAAATCACATTAATTTCCAACCATATATTGATCACTGAAAAGTTTGCCTAGATCAATATAGTTCAATTCTATAAGTTCACTGAAAAGCAAATTCTAGATTACAAGATTTAATTCTGCATGACTTTAGTGTAAAGACTGTAACTTTCTGTAGAACACTCCAAATCAATCACACTTTGTTGTATATTAAAGTAGACTCATAGATCTTTTCAATCATGTATAGATCATAGTTAAAATATGCCTAGATCAATACAATTGATTTTTATAAATGAACTAAGAGTCTGGAATGCTGAATAATGAATAGCTGTATATTTTTATATATAAAAAAAATTCTTCTAACAACAGTTTGTTGAATATTAAACTAGATGCACAGAAATTTCTAACCATGTATTGATCCTTGCAAAACTATGCCTAGATCAATACAATTTAATTATGTAAGTTGACTAAACAACGGACTCTGGACTACTAGATTTAATTCTACACGACTTTAGTGAAAGGATCATAACTTTCTATGAAAAACTCCAAATCGATCACAATTTGTAGCATATTAAATTAGACTCACAGAAATTTCCAACAATATATAGATCACCTCAAAAATCTGCCTAGATTGATATAGTTTAATTCTGATATTTGAATGAACTCCAGATTCTGGATTACTAGATTTAATTTTGCACGACTTTAGTGTAAGGACCACAACTTTCTATAGAAAGCTCTAAATTGATTACAGTTCATTGAATATTAAACTAAAATCACATAAATTTCCAACCATATATTGATCACTGAAAAGTTTGCCTAGATCAATATAGTTCAATTCTATAAGTTCACTGAAAAGCAAATTCTAGATTACAAGATTTAATTCTGCATGACTTTAGTGTAAAGACCGTAACTTTCTGTAGAACACTCCAAATCAATCACACTTTGTTGTATATTAAAGTAGACTCATAGATCTTTTCAATCATGTATAGATCATAGTTAAAATATGCCTAGATCAATACAGTTGATTTTTATACATGAACTAAGAGTCTGGAATGCTGAATAATGATTAGCCGTATATTTTTATATATAAAAAAAATTCTTCTAACAAATCTTGATTTCAACAATTATAAGCAACAATTAGACATCTGAAAGTTAAAAAAAAACAATCTAATAAATTAAGGATATAAATATTTTCCATTTGAGATCTAAATCCAAGACTACTAATTTGGTAATACCAAAAATATGAGAAATAATTGTTTCATGACCCAACCCATTATGATGCATAAAAGGAATTAAATTCCATTAAACTTGAATTAAATTAGTATTATTTTGATTGATTAGGAGGACAAAAGCTTGAAACTGAAAGATCCTTTATACAAGCGACCTAATTTCCAAGTAAGTAGGCTTACCTCAAAGTTTTGCAATTACCTTAGTTGTTAAATTTGCTTCATCACTTGAATTTAACTTGTATCGTGAATATGGTTTTTCTATGAATTTTCGACTATTTCAATTGAGAAGGATAGACTTCATGCTATCATGAATTTTACAAAAAATTATTTTTGAAATCTTTTGAAATATCGTTGTTCCATGAGTGAATTTTCTTCTTGCCAATGTAAGAATTTATTACTGGGATATTTGGATGTGGATGTGGTTTTGTATACATTTTGTCTAAGATAATTCTAAACTTATCATTCTAAAATATTTATGCTAAACTAAATTATGAATGTGCATGGAATAGGAATACTTGAATTTGAAATCACAAAGCATATGCTCATTAGATACACTGATAGTTTCAACCCCACCAGTCAAGATTGATAGATTGGGCTATTGTTTAGTCGGGGTAGAAGACTAAGGTTCACAGTAGGTGAAGTAATAATGTATACGGCTCTACCAATCAGGAATATAAATTGGACTGCTGTCTAGTTGGGGTTGACGACTAAAACTTATGATGAGTGAAACCGATATATCATGTGACCTTACTAATTAGGAAATAGATTGAGATACCATCCAATCAAAGTTAAATGTTGGAGCGTACGGTGAGAAAAGCTAATAATTACTGGAATGAAATATGAATGTCTAGAATTTGAGCATATGACAAAATGGGTTACTAAATTGATTAATGTTTGTTTTGTTGTTTATAGCTTAATTTCAAAAATTACTTTAAAAGCTTTGTGAAATATTTTAATTGTGTTCAATTCCCTTAAAAGAGTAGATAGACCCCCTTACTTGACGAATTTCACTTACAAGTCAAAACAATTTCTTTTGCAGATGTTGACAAGAAGAATGAATATATTTGGGATTGATAAATATGGTACATGAAAGTTGAAGACTGGAATTTATTTTTATTTTATTGTAATAAGGAGTAAGTGATGTAATCGTAAGACTTTTGTTGCAATGATTATATTTGGTTTCACTTATTATATTCAATGTGAGAGATGAAATTGTGATAAATTAATTATGCAAATGCTTAGTTTAAATATTTTTGATGCATGTTGGACTTGGGTATCCTTAAGATAAACATTTCAAAACTACAAGCATGTTGCAAACCCACTAAGGGGCAAGACAATACTTGAAGGAAGATGCATAAAGTTAGTTAAATGTGAAAGTGGGAGATAGCTGTGATAACTGCTCCTATTTTCAAGGGTACAAAGCGATAGGTTTAATTTTTAAAAAAATATGAAATTGGGGTTGAATTTGTAAAATCACATTATGCCAACCAAATTCAAACTCTAAGGGAAGGCTTTTTTATTAAAGAGTGTAGATGGATGATAATATACATTTAATTAACCAATGCCTAAATAGAAAGAGAAAAGGAAAACATATAATCTTGGATTGAGGAGTTATCTATTATCGCTAAAACAATTTTAATCCTTAAATAGTAATATCATTTTTGCAAAAAAAATTCAAATTCAAAAATTGACAGGGATGGGTTGGTGTCTGTGGAAACTGTTATTTTATTCTAAAAGCAGCTAACTAATACAGGTTGTAGCTGCTGCTTCAGCGGCACGCGCTTCCGTTAAATTGAATTGAAGGCAACCCCATGCATATGATTTTTGAATTAACCTTGTATTTTCGCCCTGCACACATAATTGTGTTTCGGGCCATTTGTTTTCTTTTTTTTTTTGTTTTTTTAATTTCTAGTTTTTTAATGTATTCTTAAATATAACTAATATAATTACTTTTTATTAATTACACTTGTTATTTTAATTTTATAACAAGTTTGAATTTTCTTCAATCATTTTATAACTTAACAATTGCATAAACACATAAAAACAAACTATAATAAATATAAAAAATATTACAAGAGTATATTAAAATAATATTTATTTTAACTTATTGTTATTTGTCAATAATTGTAGTTAATTTATACTTATAAATAGTGCACTTTAAATAAATAATTTTAGTACTTTAACATTATCAAGTAAAAATTTTAAACTTTTTATATACACTTCAATGTATGAGTTGGTAAAAAATAATACACTAATTAAGTAATATCAAATTAAATTTTTTTTAAAACTAAAATAATAGGTAAATTTAATAAATATAAAAATTCAAATAAAATAAAATAATTTGAAATAAATCTTTAATTAATTTAATTAATTAAGAAAAAAATAAAAAGTTAAAAAAAACAAAAATGGCAGGACGGGCTGCAGTCCCGTATTTCTATACATCAACAAGAGAACATGTAATTGAGAAACAAATCAATCATATATTTGACGTGATAGAAGTTACGAGAAAGTGGGAGCAAATTAAGTCAGACAGGAGAGAGAACTTGGGCGGTGGGAAGTTACCCATAGATTTAACTTCCATCTTAATTTTTATTTTATTTTGAAACTATTTTTATAATTGAATGTGGTGTCACCAAAACCGTTCCTGTCCTCTACTACGCACGCTCATAGACATGACCACGGTTCTAATTAAATCAGCAATCGGACCAGACCAAATGTGCCAGACCTAGGAGAACTGAAACGTCCAGAAATTATGAATAACGAGTCTGGTCCTAGTTCTAAACCCTAAAAGAAATAAAAATTAAAATTAAAATAAATTTTAATATATATATATATATATGTTAATATATAATAAAATATAATTAAAATTAAAAACTATATATATAATACATATAATATGTTATATAGTATTATATATACTAGTATTTTATAATACAAATTAACTAATATATATGTTAATATATTACAAAATAAAATAAAAATTAAAAACTAAATAATACTTTTTTCAATTTTTTACATTTTACACTTAGTTAAAAATTTTAAATGTATAGTCATATTCTTTTTGTATTAAAATTTGTAAGAATAAGTAATTAAATATAATTATATAGAACAAAAATTGTAAAGAACAATAGTTGGAGCTGTTTAAGAACTGGAATTGAAATCACTTAAAAATTAGAATTGGAATCGTTAGATTCGAAACCAGAATTGCAACTATAAGATGCTGTTCTAGTTTTTCATTTTCTTGGAATCGGAACCGCCGATTCTAGAATTGGGGCCATCCGTTCGTATACATATAAATTAATACAAATATATTCTTAGTACTATATATGATATTTATAAGTAAGTTATGTTTATTTTCCATTTTTTGTGATGAGTAAATGGCACTTTCACCTCTCCCTAGTGTTATTAATATTGATTCTATATTCTTATAAAAGTACTTTGTCTTCAAAGTGAATTTTCAAATGGAATTTACAATTAAAAACCCTCATGTGATCGG
Organism: Avicennia marina; assembly: GCA_019155195.1. Lineage (NCBI taxonomy): Eukaryota > Viridiplantae > Streptophyta > Magnoliopsida > Lamiales > Acanthaceae > Avicennia > Avicennia marina. Next base: position 7,217,337 of record CM032771.1, on the reverse strand, counting down.
TTTGTGATTTTTTTGAGTATCATTTCTTATATTTCTTTTTAAATTTTTGATTTTATTATTTTTTATTTTATACAGTCAATTAATTGATTTTTCACATATCCATCTACCATGTTTTCAGTTGTTGATAGCTGTAAGAAAAAATATTATGAATCTATTTGTTTACTTTTCAAGTGAAAAATTAAGAAACATATATAGCTAACAGTCAAAATGATTTCAGATAAAATTTAGTGTAAATAGCATACGGAGCTGTACAACTAATGTAAATTTAGCAAAAAAATAATTCTTTTAGTGAAAGAATTTTGTAACTCATTATTATAGTATTTGAAAATTTAGATTTCAATCACTATAATTACATAAATATCTATGTTTATTTTAATGTTTAGACCTAAAATATAGACACTATAATTATTATACTTTTTAAATTTTCTCTCAATTACTTTTATACAATTTTTGAAAAAAATACACTTAAAAACATACACTCAAAAATAAAAACAAATATAACAGTAATGATTATAATATGTGTCTTTGGTATAAAAATGAAAACAAACTTAATCACCAGAATATGTTTTTCATTTCCCAAATAATTATTCTTTTTTTCAAAGAAAAATTGATACTATTTACTTATTGTGTATATATGATTAATATAAATAAAAAATTAATAATTCTTCTTCCGTGGAAGTTTAAGGGGTATTAATTTGTGGAGATAATTAGCTTAAATAATAGGTTTTAGAAAGGTGAGGAGCTATTTACTCCTTTTACGTTTTGCGTCTTTTTTGTCAAAGAGGTCTAGGCCAAGCTTGGATTTTATATTTTAGATCCTTCAAGTTTATAGTTAATTTCATCATGTGTTCTTATTATTTCATTTAGATTGGCTTGCTAAGAATATTTTAGTGTCCCCCTTATTTTAAGTTTAATAGAAATCATGTACAAAAATTAATTGGAAATTTATAATATTGTAGTAATTTGATGAGTTCAAAATGATTGATTCAAAAGAATGTGAAAAGGAATTTTAATCTTTTTTTTTGAATTCATATAGCGTTAATAACAAAAACTCATTTTTGAATTCAAATATTCGTTCATGCCCGTACACACACACACACACACACACATATATATCCAATATTCTTATTTCATTTTAATTGTCTTACTTTATCTAATTATTTTTTGTTTAAGATATAATCTTCATAATATAGTAATATGCTCCTAACATATATATTCTTCTTCTTATTATTTTGTTAAAATTTGTTAGATATTTTTATATTTATTTAATAAATTAACAACAAATGGCTTTGCCCCAGTTTATAATGCGGTCATGGTGTTGACCCAAAATTATGGACAATGACTTGGTTCAAAATTGAATCCTCTTCTACTTATGCAAACAGTTGTGGAATTACAATCCAAATGCAGCTAAGAATACTTCAAAAAGAAATAAAAGATGGCCACAACTAACATGCCAACTTGATTGGTATGTAATGAGTCACTCAAGCATTTTACTTAAATAACCTGATTTGATAACCTAATTTGAAATTTACAAGAATACGGATGTTTTTACCAAAAATAAAGAACTTCTTATTCAAATGTCACCAAAAGTCTTATAATACAATGATTTTCAGGTCTATCTAAAAGCAATAAAAACAAATCATAACTATTTCAGCTTTGGTTGTGCAGCTACCACTAGGAATATGGGCCAAAATATGCAAAAAGCTGAACAAAAAATCTAGCTACTATGTGGTTCTATAGGCTCTTAATCTGTCACACGTTTTGTGATCGATCTCGATGCCAATCATGAGTGCTGCAATCGATCTTGATGAATTTTCAAGCACTTGCCAAACACGTCAGTCCTTTGTAACATCAATATCAAGTTCAAAGCATTCAATCTGGCCCACACGATTGGTAATCCACCATCAGCTCACTCGTTTGGGCGACCAATCTTGAAGCTCAAATTTTAATTCACTCCATTAGACACCCATTGAACCATCATTTAGTTGTTAAATCACTCGATGACAACAACGTAGGCACTCCAATGCTAGGCCAAGCTAGCTCGAGCTCCCTGTGTGCCCACTTGATCCGCTTTTCCAGTGACTCAATCCATAGAACCTCAAAATTGTGTCATCCCCCGTTTCGAGAGTCTGAATTTTCATTAATTCTTGAATGTTTGGATCTGATGCATGCCTTTAAAGCTTCATTCCCATAATGTAATCTCATCAATTTTCAATGACAATTGCCCCCAAAACCCCACAAGGAATGATCCTACAAAACTATGGAAATTCAAGTAACGCGTAGGTGTTCCCATAGATTAATAGGGGTATGTCCCCATGATTCAATTTCACAACTATAGTACTAATGATAAATCTTGAGAAATTAACCCGTGCAATGAACAACGATTCGTACTAGTGCATTGCATTGGTCTACCGACATCACAACTCTCATAACCTAATAAATCATATATAGAAACCACATCAATTCGTTCACCTTCACGTGCAACCACATACAATTCATGAGGGAACCACAACTCCAATTCATTATATCCTCCAAAATCCAAATTTTTACCATATTATGCAAGCACCACATATTCTATCTCATTATCAAATGTGAATCCAATTTGTTTATTCAAGTTCATGTGATGGAACCATCCTTATCACATGCCAAGTATCCAATTCTTTTATAGTATGTCTGGTTTAAGGAAATGAGTATGAAAAGGAAAATGATAGAGAAAGGAAAAGAAAATAAAAGAAATTCAATGTTCCATATATTATTTAGTTGAAAAGGATTTCAATGAGGAAAGGAAAATTTAGAAAAAAAAAAGAAAAAAAATCAATAAAAACTTAGAATTCAATTTTTTTTATAATTTGAGAAAAAATAATAAAGAAATTAATAAAAGAAATAGAGCTGATGAAGTTTTGAAAGAAAAGTAAGAGTTACAATAATTTTTCTTTTATTTTCCTCGTCTTTGTACAAGGAAAACAAATTTCTCTTCTTAAACAACAATTTCTTTCTAGTTTTCTTTTCTATAAGATTTTCCTTATTAACCAAATAAGCAAAAACATTTTTCTTAACATTTTCTTTTCTTTTCCTCAATGAATTCCAAGAACCAAACATAGCATTAGGGAAATAAGATGTGAAAGAATTATACCTCACCCCAGTGCCATAGGAATCTTCTGGGTAGTTCGTCTTTTTTAACTCATGCTACAAGTCCGGTAAAGAATAAATACTTGGAACACGTGACATATAAAAGGATTCTTCTTTGTAGAATAAATACTAGGAAACATGGCATACATGTAACATGTCCTCTACCCTAGCATCTAAAGCACAAACACATCACAAGTGCAAGTAGAAGATGTAGAAGGAGGGGATACTTTAAATATTTCTTGTTTTGGCTCATCCTTATGTTTGACTACATTAACCAATTACTCTTCATTCTCTATTGGCAGCACACTCCTAACTTCCACAATGTGACTAACTATAATAGCCTTTACCTATCCTCTTAAGCTACTTGTCATGATCTTGTTCCCTGATTCAGTGCTAAGTCATCCTTGATCACTTCCATAAAATGATATAGTGCAAATGTTTGAAGAATATGTGGAAAAGAACTCAGAAAGATGGCAAGAACGGAATATATTAATTGAAAGGAAAGAACTCTTTCTATTACTTGAAAGTCATAGTGGGAATCTCATCTCTAGTAATAGTTGTGCTACCAAAGGATGATATGTTCCAAGTACATGAAAGTCCTCAGAGCTCATTATGACACCATAGGTAGAACATCATCAATGTATTATGAATCAAATCACATCACTTGACACTGGAATGCATAAAGCCTATAGGGCATTTATAGCATTCCAATTAGTGGGATATGTGCTTCCATTAAAATTTTGAACAAATCAATACTAGTTTCAACTTGAGCAAAAATGGTTTAATTGTTGTCTCTATTAACTTTTACAAAGTGATTGAACTACATGTCCATTCTTGGATGAATTGATCTAACACATCTAAAACTTAATTTGAATGTTGTAAATTTCGAACGAACCTTGTTTCTACCTTCTACTTCTTTGGCAAGAACTATCCCATCACTTCTGATATGAAGAGTGGAAAGCTTCTTCCAGTGGGTAAGAACTTTATTTTGTAGCCTTCTTATTTTCTTTTCATCTATAAGATTATTGCAAGTATTGCAACCATCATCACCTAGTGCATTGTATCACAGAAGAATTTTTATGGCTCATTGTTGATGTGAATTTTATTCATTGGCACTCACTAGGAAGGTCATATTGAAGAATTCACTTCACATGTAATCCACCCTTTTGCCTTTGTCAAGGAAGACACTTCACCAAGTGATCAACTCTATTATCTTTGTATGTGGATGTGATCTTGACAAACTTAGATTTGAATCTATCTTTTTTCATCATTATAGGAATATTGAAAGACGAAAATATCATTCCCAATTGGCTCAATTTTGATCATTTCTGATTTGATCTTCAACATACAAGGGATGATTTGAATGTCTGAAAAACAGGTGGAGAACAATATAATATGGAAACAACTCCTACAAGAATAAGCAACAACTGACCTAGTACTGCAACATTAGTCTGCAAATTGGGGTTGTTGTGTATAATCTACTCAAGAATCTTACTTGAACATTTGTTGACATTTTGTAGCTAATTTTATGAACCTTTAAGGATAGAGAACATGTATAAATACTCTAGAGCTAGATAGAGGTTTGGGTGTGCTTTTCAGAAAGAATTTAATGAGTTTCAAGACCAATTGTAAGGGTATGGCCACAGGCTTAGTAAATTCTAGCCCAAATTGTGTCGGTGGTGATGGACTAATTAATTTTATGGTTCTACAAAATTTGGAGAATTAAGAGTGGCCATTAAATATCTAGAGTGGAGTAGTTTTATTTTGGAGTGGCTTATAGACTGAGGGTATTGATGTACTTTTGTTTGTTTGATGATGTACATTTTCTAGATTTACGTGCCAAGGGCACCACAGACAATTCACTACTTGGGTTGAATTAAATGTTAGACAGTCGTGCTAGATGCTTAGATTCTCTCCTTCCTTCTTTAGTTCTTTTCTTTCTTTTCTCTCTTTTCTCTTCCTCTTTTCCTTTCAGAATAGGATTCTGCTACCCATAATTTGTCGGCAGCTAGATTCTACAAACCATTCAAACTTTATATTTGTCAACTTCTTGTGAAGTAATCTATATTTTATAATGTTAATTCTCATTCTAGTTTGATTTGCTTCATTCTAAGCTTTCTCATCTAATGACCCTAAATCTTTCACATTGATGAGACAGATGTGATTTAGATGCTACACTACAGTAAGTGGGGGTTTTGGTGATGGCTTGATTTTGTAGAAAGATTGTGTAGAAGAGAACTGGAATAGATTGAGAGTGAAGAATACAAAAGAAGGGGGATGAATAGATAGAAGGGGAAACAAGGGATAAGTGATTTTATTTCCAAATTTAGTTTCTTTCTATTTACTTCTCATGATATTTATATACATTCTTCTAACAAAAATTCCCTCTAATTTTTCAATATAGATTAAGGTAGATCTTTATATTTGATCTTCAATGTCGACAGTAACTCCTTTCGAAGTGTTGCTTTCCTTATACTATGTAGCTGTTTTTTTGAGCTTGATACCTTATTTTCTCAAATGAAAGTATTTGATTCTCCTATTAATTCTATTAATAATACCCCTAGTGTAATTATTATTCCATCAAAGCTATGTTGAATTCTTGTATGTTTTCTAATGCTCGCCTTATTGTTACATTTCCCTCCTAATTAAGATGGTCCTCATTCTCAAGGATTGAAGCAAGAAACTATCATTGGAGGGTTCTTAAATCCACTCAGTTGACCTTTATTAGGTCCAAGTTTGAACATTGCATTAATCTTTGTAGCTATCCTCCTTCCTCTCTTTATCCATCCTTGGCCCAATATAGCTACAGCTTTAGCTTGATTTCCTCATTGTGATCTGTGAATGGTAGTTCTGTGCTTGTTTGCATGTTGGCCTATCTATTGCTTCAATAGTGAAACCTAAAAAACTAGGTGGATGCCTAAACCTTATGATACTTGTAACTTACAAGCAACTGACCTAATCTTAGCAATAACCTTATAAGGCCCAAAGCACTTAGCAGCTAACTTTTGATTAACCTTCCTACCACTAACTATTGTCAATAAGGCTACAACTTTAAGTAAACCAAGTGTCCTATCTCACTTTTTTTCTCAACTTTTCCTTTGTTAACATAACTTCTCATCCTTTTCTATGCCTAGTGAGTTTTTTTTTTAAGCAATTTAATTGCAATTCCATGGTCATTTATGAACTAGGTTGCCTTTTTATGTAGAGCTTTTATTTCCATGTCAAAACCATATTGGGAAGGCATTCTCCCATTTAAAACTTGGATCAGACTATTGACGTAATCATTAAAGCTGAGCCGGAGTATTGAGAATTTCTACAAGTCCAATGACACGAACTAGAGTCAAGAACTTAAAGAAGCCATGTTAATGCTTGTGAAGGAGTTCAAAGATGCTTTCGGACAGTTGGAGGGCCTCAGAGAGGAAGAGGAACGTCGTGGATACATTTGCTACAAAACAAGCATCAAACAAGCTTGGATGCAGTTTAGCCAAATCAAGGGAGTTTTATTTTTACAATCATCGATCTAACATGACATGATCATAAATCTTGCAACCTAGCTTATACTATTTTTACAATCTACATGGTCCAGATTGACCCCTGAATTGATCCTTTGCTCAACAGATTAATCACTCAGCAGCCAGATTGATCCAACTTATGGGAGAAGCCAAATTTAGCTAGGAGTTTTAACTTTTTCATGTTTCTCTATTTTTGGTAATTAAATACATGATTTTCAAGGTTTTGAACACTTCTTTCCACACACGAGTCAGTTGGCATCAAAGTTGGTTATTTAAGATTCTAATCCAGGTCTGGGTACCAATCCTATCTTTATTCTTTTTTGTGTTCCTATCTTATCTTATTTCTCATTCTACATAGTAAAAAAATAAATAAATTTGTGGTTAATTTCCTGTGAATTTGATATTAGCACATTATTCCTCATTTGGTTGTGATTCAAAAAAAAAAAAAAAGATTGTGCAGCGAATAAAATAGTTGCAGAAGAGTGGATAAAAAATGTGAGAAAGTTGAGATCTTAGGTGAAAATTTTGCATCAAAATGCTCCATGATTGATAAAGAACATAGGAAAATCAAAAAAATTTGGTTTCGAAGCAATTTCTTAGAGTTTGAATCATGCAGCTCATAAAAATCTAACATAGGATTGATCGCTTCATCATTCTAGATTGATCGTGTGTCTATGTACTTCATAAGTCAATCACAAATAAGCCGATTGATTGTGCCCCTGTTTATTACAACATGTCGATCCGCTTATTTTTAGATCAATCACCAACTTATCATTTAGCAAAGGATTAATCTATTCGTATCTAGATTGATTCCAAACCCCTTGTTTTCGCCCTTCCACACATTTACATGTTATTTAGGGGTACGTGATTGAATTTCCAAGAACTCTTAGAATTTCACGAGGCAAACACAAGAGTTAAGCCAGTAAGAACATTAATTAAGTGGTAAATTATGTGATACATGAGCAAGAGGTCAAATTAAAGTGACTTATATCTTGTGAGGTGAAAGGACACCTTCACACACTTCAAATTTCCCATTTTTCTCTTTGTATTACACACCTCATAGAATGTTTTGAGAATTAGTTGTTGGAGATAACACCTTCAATATGAAGCAACTCATAGATATACTGGCTAGCATTAACTAGCATTTTGAGAATATGGAGGCGTCATAAGCATTTATGAGAGAGAGCTAAGCACCTCGAGAGGAGTCAATGCCTAGGAGAGGATAGTCTATGCAACATTCTCATAGAGAAAGGTATTTTAGTGATAAAAACTTCAGTTATCCTAATGAACTTAAAGATTTTGGTAGTCCTAAAAGATTGATTAGGCACATACGAGATGAGGATAATGAGATCCCAAAGGGGGTAAAGCTTACCACACTAGCTTTTCGATGTATGTCTGACCCGGATGTCTACTTGGAGTGGGAGAGAATAGGTAGAGTTAGTTAATGACTACCACCATTGCAATAAGATGCAAAAGATAAAGTTAGCTATAATCGAATTTATTGATTACACTATCATATGGAGGGATCATGTATGTACTAGCCAAAGAAGAAACAGTGAGTGTCCCACTAATACTTTGCATGATTCAAAAGTATTGATAAGGAAAAGGTTTATATTAAGTCACTATCATTGAGACTTACATTGTAGGTTGTAAATATTAATGCAAGGAAATAGAAGCCTAGAAGATTATTTTAAGGACATGGAGATGGTGTTAAAGAGAGCAGATATAGTTGAGGATAGAAAAGCAACCATGGCTAGGTTTATCGGTGGTTTGTTGGATTTACTAGCTATGGGACTCCAAATGTTTCAAATTTAAATCACAAAATCATCAAAAAAATCCAGTAGAATAAATAAATCCCAACTTGGTCCACTTTTCGTCACATAAAGTGCATAAACATAAATACTAGGATAATGCATAGATGATTATTTGGAATTCAATTTCCATAGTTTTTGCCTATGATTCATAGTCACAATAAAGTCTTAACATCTAGTTTGTCTACACAAACAAGTCATTGGTTATGGCTCTCTACCAAAACTCCAAAGACGACTCTATGAAATTCTACAACTCTTGTGCTTGGAGAATTTCTAGGGAGAAAATTTGAGAGAGAGGATAATAACTAATTTTCCCTTGCATACAAGTGGTGAACATGAACAGTACCTCTAATGAACCGCACTTGTTGCTACTATTCATGCATGAATATTGCCCTTTTAGAACTCTTCCTTGAAATTTATTATTTCCAAGGCACGTTCCTATTTATACTAAGATAACTAGAGCTTGTGAAATGGCCTCTATGGCTTTCATATGGACTTTAAAATTAATTCAAGCCTATCCATCTTTAATTATTAATTTAATTAATAACTAAAGCATTTAATTAGTCGCATTAATTAAATTAAGGGTTTATTAAGTTTTCAATTAATAATTTCGATTATTCACAAACATAATACGTACAAAATAATTGTAATGTGTCTTTTCTCTTTAATTTAATTAATCCCATTAATTAAATCAAAAGTTCATCATGTTTGTAATTAATGATCTCATCACTAACAAACATAATAAGCAATAAATCATGCTAATTTGGTCCAATCTAATTGCAACCAAATTAAATTCACCATGAGACTTCTCAAACCTCATCCACAAGACCTTTGAATACTTGTTATAGCCACTTTGCAAATGTCGTGAGCCATCACGTCGTTTTTATTTATGTGACTCTCTAGGTTCATACTTGGTTGGCAACGAGAATAACTCATAGTATGGGTAACATCTAGCTTGTGGCCTATATCATAGTCCATCTAAGGTGAAGTGTATAGATCATAATGAATCCTCTTAATCATGAATAACATGCAGTATAGACTTTTTTTCTTCTTTTATCCCAACCAAGTAAGAGTCATAAATTTAGTTAAACTTACAAGCTCGGTCATAGAACCAATTGACATTTTCTCATGAGACAAATATTTCTATCAAAAACTCCTTTTCAATCACACAATACCTTAGTCAAAGATTTTTATCTCATAGAGCATTAATCACATAGAGCAAACACCTTGCTCACTTGCGAGGAGACAAATTCCTTGTTGAATGCAAACATGCCTCCATATGCACTCGAATAATGGCACTTTAGACTCATGATCCTATCCTATATTAGGATAGATCTTAGTCCTTAATTCCCTAATGACACATTGATTGTCATGCACACAAGACAACTACGTCACCTTATATTTAAGGTCCACGCATATTTCACACGATCATACAGCAAGACATTAGCAATAAATAGTGAACTCCATGCATCTGCTTTGTTCTGTGAGTTATTATGTGAATGCTTCATTCCCCATTGACACATCCACACATATATATTCTCAATATCTTATATCAAATAGTATGATATTTACCATACAAATATAATGTGTGCAAGTCGTACCGATTCTCTAATGTCCTTTAGAGTGTCTATGACTTAACAGACATGTTTTAGTAATTGAGTACCAAGAAAGAGTGGTGTCTATATTCATAAGTCTTTATGATTAAGGTTTTTTAACTCAAACACAATAGAACAAGCAATATTTTATGCTTTTCACGGTTAACATGAATGACAATATAACTAAAATATTGACAAAAATAATCATCAATATTTAATTAATTGATGTGAATAACATTATAATTAATATCTCTCAAGTATTCCTTATTAATAATTTGACGTTAGTAGACATATCACTAACAATCTCTTACTTGCACTCTAGAGCTAATAACTCTAATGCCAATCGCTTTGGTTTCTTATACCCATTTTCTCAAGGTGGCAATTTGGCTATTCTTGTGCCATTAGTTTGATGAGTGGGTTAGCAACAATATTTGCTAAAGCCATCTTCCACAAGGCAATATCACCCACCCTAAAGATTTCTCAAATGACATGATATTGGCTCTCAATATTGATCCATCCCTAGAACCACTAGAAGCCTAATAATGAATTTCTTAATCCAAACTATGTCCTTTGTGGCATCTCTGTTGGGTTTCATATGGTATTTTAATTACCAAATAATTAAGAAAGCAGCATAATAAATAAAATCCCAATCCAGTCCACTTTCATTGCATAATACACACATACATAATTTTGGGCTAGTTGCATAGATGATTACTTAGTAATAAATTATGTTGTTTTTTGTCTATGATCCATAAGCCACAATAACATCTCGACCTTTTGTTTTTCCACACGAATAAGTAATTGGCTATAGGTCTCTAACAAATTTCTATGAACTCCTTCGTGAAATCTCATAACTCTTGCACTTGGAGTATTTTCTGATAGAAAACTAATAGAGGCCAGTAACTAAATTGCTCTCCCACGCACGCAATAGCAGTGCCACCTGAATAGTACCTCTGGGTTACTATTCATGTGAATAGTACTTTTGAAACTATTCCAATTTTATTTATTCTCAAGACACTATCTTATTTATACTAAGACTCCTAGGGCTTGTGGAATGAGTTCTATGGGCTTTCACATGGGCTTTCAAATTAATTCAAGCCCATCCACGTTTAATTATTAATCTAATTAGTAATTAATGTCCATTTGAATTATTTCATTCAACCTAATTAATTCCATTAATTAAATTAAATGCCTATTATGTTTCTAATTAATAATCTCTATAATTAACAAACATAATAGGTATAAAATAATTTTCTTGTGCCTTGTCTCTTTAATTTAATTAATCCCATTAATTAAATTAAAGACTCGCCATATTTCTAATTAATGATCTCATCACTAACAAACATAATGAGGAACAAATCATTCCAATTTGCTCTAATTCAATTGAAACTAAATTAAATATTCCAAGCGACTTCTCAAGCTTCATGCACAAGTCTTCTCAAGCCTTAAGATCGCCACTTTGTATTTTCCTCAAGCAATCGTTTTGTTCTTATGTGTATAACTCTCTAAGTTTATCGTTAGCTGGTAATAAGTAATGAGCATAGTTTGAAGGATATGCGTAACACCGAGCTTGTGGTCGATATCGTAGCCCATCCAAGGTGAAGAGGATAGATCACAATGAACCCTTCCATTGTAACCATGCAGCATAAACCTTTTATCTTGTTTTGTCCTAACCGAGCGAGAAACATAAAATTAGTCAAACTCACAAACTTGGTTATATGACTAATTGACATTTCTTCATTAGACTATTGTTTTTATTAGAGATTCCTTTCTGATTATACATTACCTTGGCCAAGGATTTTTATCTCATAGAACGTCAACTACGTAGGACCAATGCCTTACTCACTTGCAAGAAGACAAATCCCTTATTGAATGTATACACGTATCTATATGCATTTAAGCAATAATATTTTAGGCTCATGACTCTATCCCATACCAAGATAGATATTGGTCTTCAATACCTTAATAACATTGACAGTCATATACATAAGACAACCATGTCGTTTCAAGTTTATGGTCCATGTGTATTTAAGCTTCATTTTGCAAGTCAACATTCCAATGCTCATTCTCCGATGATGCATCCACACACATATGTTCTTTGTACCTTATACTGAAAGGCATGACACTTAACATAAAAATACAAGATGTGTAAGTTGTACTAACTCTCTATTGTCTTTAAAGTGTCTATAACTCATGGACTGGTTTTAATAATTATGTACTAAGATAGTCTTATATCTATATTCATAGCCACTTATGAATAAGACTTCTTAATACAATCACATGAGCATGTACAACATTTTATACCATTTTAGATTGACATGTGTGGAAACACTACCAGAATATTAATAAAATAATCATCAACATTTTATTAAATAATAAGGATAACATTTACAACGAATATTCCTCAGTGTATCCCTCATTGATAATATGGGCTTAGAGGGCATATTCCAAATAATCTCCTACTTGCACTCTAGCACGAATGACCCTAATACCAATCACTATGGTATTTAATACCTAACTTCATGGTGATCTAGCTACTCTTGTGTCATGAACTTTGTGATTGGGTTAACAACATTATCTACTAAAGCTATCTTCTGAATGCTAATATCACCCTTTCCATTAATTTCTCTAATGATGTGATATTATATCTTAATTTGTTTGGACTTTAGATAAGACCTTGGCTCCTTTGCTTACACAATCGCACTATTATTGTCGCAATAAAGTGGCAACGGTTGATCCAACCCCAAAACCACTTGAAGCTTGACAAGGAACTTCATAATCCAAACAACTTAATTTGCAACATCACATGCCATAATATACTTAGTCTTAATGGTGGAATATGTAAAGGTGCTCTATTTGAAACTCTTTCAACTTGCTGCACCTCTATTGAGAGCGAAAATATATCCAAAAGGAGATTTTCTATCCTCTACGCCTAACTAAAAATTAGAGCCTGTATAGCCATCTTCTTTTAATTCCCCATCTCTATACACAAGTACCATATCCTTAGGCCTTTTCAAGTACTTATGGATACACTTAACAACATTCCAATGCTGTTTGTTGGGATTCGCTTAGAACCTACTCATAACACTTACAACAAAGGCAATATCTGGTTTCATACATGGCATTACATACATTAAACTTTCAATTGACGAAGCATACAGAATGGTAGTCATTAGGCTCCTCTCATCATTTGTCTATGGGCACATGGACTTTGAGAGATATATGCCATGCCTCACTAATAGCAATCTTCTCTTAGATACTTCCATCTTAAACCTCTTTAAGATCTTGTCTATGTACAAGGATTGGAAGAGGCCCATCAATATTTTTGCTCAATTTCTATAGGTGCGAATCCCTAAACTATATGTCTCTTCCCCAAGTCTTACATGAAGAACGTACTGGATAACCATGTTTTAATCGATGTTATCATACCAACATCATTCCCAATGAGAAGTATGCCATCTACATACAACATTAGGAATGTGATTACGCTCACATAGACCTTCTTATAGATGTAAGACTCATCCTCATTTCTGATGAAGCTAAATGATTTGACTGCATCATTAAAATGAAAATTCCAACTCTTTAGTGCCTTCTTAAAACCATAAATGGACCTTTTAAGCTTGTATACGTTTTGAGACTTGCCTTGGACCTTAAAACTATTTGGTTGCACCATATAGATATCTTCCTTAAGGAAAGTGGTTTTAATGTGTATTTGCTAAATCTCATAGTCTAAGTGAGTAGCTATCACAAGACATATCTCAAGGGATTTGACCATAGCTATAAGAGAGTCAATAACCTCTTTTTAACTATAGCCTCTCAACTTAAGCCTAGCCTAGTCTCCAGCTCACCAGTCAAGCCAATTTTCTTTTTATAAACCCACTTGCATCCAATGAGAACTATTCTCTCAGGTAGATCTACTAAGGTCCAAACTTAGTTTGAATATATTGAATCCATCTCAGATTGCATAGTATTCTAGCACTTGCCAAAGACCTACTCTGCCATTACTTGATTGTATGTGGATAGATCATCCTTAGGATCATTGTCTCTTATAACGAACAACTCTTGTTTGTTCTCTAGGACTTAACCATATCTCTCTCGTGCATGAGAGACTTTACTCGATCATCACAATGGTGGCATCAGAAAAGGTGCTTCTTGCATGGGTAACTACCATATGGATTCCTCATTTTATCCCTCAGACCTAACTTTCTTGACCATGATAATCTGACCTACACCCCCTTCCCAGATGAACTCTTTCTCCAAGATGCATGCTTGATAACATAGAGTCTTTAAGATGCCCTACAAAGTGACCGAAAATGGCCTTTGCCTTTGATTTATCCACCTAGCTCTTCTTTAGATAAGTTGGACACCGTAAAACCTGATATAGTTTAGGCTTAGCTTCCTTCCACGACACTTCTCATGTGAGGTCAAGGGAACAGACATAGCGGAAATCCCATTCAAAACGTGGATAGCTATTTGGACGGTGTGTCCCCATAGAAAATAGGGAAATTGATGAAGCTCACATAGATAGAACCACGTCCAATAAGGTCTAATTCCTACACTCTACTACACCATTCAACTGAGGAGTTGCTGGTGGTGTGAGTTGTGAAACAATGTCATTTTCCTTGAGGAATTCTACAAACTCAGTGCTTATGTATTTGCCATTGCAATCCAATCGTAATGCTTTTGTATGCTTGCTAGTTTGTTTTTCTACTTCAGCCTTGAATTCCTTAAACTTTTCAAAGGATTTATATTTGTACTTCAACAAATACACATACCCATATCTAGAGAAATCATCTGTAAATGTAATGAAGTAGTGAAATCCTCCTCTCATCATTTCATTAAATGACCCACAAATGTTAGTGTGGACTAACTCCAACACTAATATAGTTCTCTTAAATTGCCTATCAAATGGACTTTTGCCCATCTTGCCTAAGATACAAGGTTCACAAATCATATAGTGTTCCTCGTCCAGTGGTCCTATAAACCTATCATTCTTCAACTTGCTAATCCTAGTCTCTGTAGTATAGCTTAGTTTGAGATGTCACAATTACTTGGGAATCAAACCATCCTTAGCATATTTGTTTGATACAACATTCATCGTAGGCTCATCATCCAAATTTATGTAGTACAAGCCATTTACGAATAAGGTTATGCCAACCAATTTATTATGATAATAAATGTGACACTCATTGATTGCAAAAGAAACTTTATAACCTTGTTTTACTAGTAATGGTATGGAGATATTACTCTCAAGCCCACTTGGTAACAAGAGAAAACCTTGAGGCCCAAAGCATTACGGGATGATAACTTAATCAAAGTAGTGCCAATCAAAGTGGCTACAACACTTGCCCACTACCAACTCTAAATGCTACTTCTCGCTTCAAAAGCAACCTACTTTTGGTCAAATCTTGATTTGAAGTGCAAATATGAGAAGAAGCACCCGAATCCAAGATCTAAGACATAGAAAACACACCAATGAAATAAGATGTTCCATAAATATAAAGTTCTATGCCTTCCTTGCCATCTTCTAGGTAGCCAAGGCACCTAGCATGATTCCCCCTCCAATGCTTCTTTTTGTTACATTGGAAACTCTTTTCTCTACCAACATGCACATTAGATGACCCATCCCTTCACTGACCTTGGGAACTAATAACCAAAGTACAATAAAGACTTTATGTGAATGAATTTACGTTTAAATTATTTATTTAGTTCAAATTATCAATCAAAATAAAAAAATTTACCGAACGTGTTGTAGTGGCTATATGATGAAAATAAGTGAAAAGGAGGAGAAAGAAGATCATCTAAAGGCACCAAACTAAGAAAATTCAAGTTCTTGCCTTTTTATTTTTATTTTTATTTTGTTACCTAACTTGTGGTTCTAATGGAAGTGAATCCACAAGTTAAGAAAGTTGTTCACAATTGTAAATAGTAGACTTATAATAGAAGTGAAAGTCCTATATTCACAACAAAAATTGTGATCAACTTATGTGTATTTTTTTCCTTCTAACTTATGGTTATAATGAGAGTGAATCCATAACTTAAGAAAATTGATCACAATTGTGAATCATAGATTTATAACAGGAGTGAAGGTCTTACGTTCATAAAGAAATAATTATTAATCTATTGTTTATATTCTTAATTGAGTTAACTCCATAAAGGATTAGATTAATCCAATTAAAGTCTTAATATAACTTAGGAAAGTGTACAAAGAACTCAAGGGATTAATAATCCCTAAATAAGAAAATAAAGCTTGATAATTAATGAAATGATAATGAAAGTTCTTACATATTTTTACATGATGATTAACCTTTGCTTGTGATTGTAATCATACTCATCCCATTCTATCTACTTATTTAAAGTTATTTTATTGTTTACTCAATTACTATTAAATTCAACTTTAAATCAATTTTACTTAATCAAAACACAATATTATCGAAAACAATTCTCCTATGAATTGTGGATATAGAAACCCTTCACAATATTATCAAAAACAATTCTCCTAAGACTTGTGGTGATGGAAACCCTTCACAAGATTATCAAAACAATTCTCCTTTGAATTGTGGATATAGAAACCCTTACTCCTCTATATTACTTGGTGGACTGTTTTACACTTGCAACGTTAAATTTTGTTACATTAAGTATTTGGTGCCATTGTCGCAGAGTAATGAGTGCTATCATAAAATAATTGTGTTTTAAATTAATTACTTATAGTAATATATTCTTATTCTTAATTTTCTATTCTTTTGCATATTTCATAATTTATACTTTTAATTTCACATTTGTGTGCTTGATTGAAATTATACCATAATTCTAGTGTGAAGAATTTATATTCGATCTTCACTTAGTGCATATAGTTAAAATTCTAACTCTTGGATAAAATGGCTTACAATTATGATTGGACTTCTAATTATTGCATGCCTAATTTGGGAAATAAAATTCACGTTGATTATTCTTTGAATTTTTCTCAATCAAGAAATTATTTGTTAAATCAGGGTATAATTGGTTCCTTTTATAACTCTTATTCATGTAAATCATACCCTAATTTATGTAATTCTATTCCCTACGAAATAATATGGAAGAGCTATTATCAATAGTGGTTAAAGCTACTTCTTACTATATAGGCAAATTATATAATTTATTAAAAGAACAAAATGAAAAGGTAAGGAAAAATCTATGGGAAATGCTAAATAATCAAGTACCTCAACCACTAAAAAAAACTTTTGTAGAAGAATTGTATAATTAGTTAATGGTTAGTCATGAAGCACCAATGATTACGACTAAAAATTTAATGAATTACCCTATCATTGATGCCAACATAGAAAAGACTGAATTGGTGACATTAGAAATCCAAGAAGAAAAGGGAAGTAAAATAATTTTTGGAATTAGTACAAGTATCATCCTCATGCTTAGAATCAGTTCAACTAGTAAATGAGAACAACTTTAGGATGAATAATCCAATTGAAAAATCATCCCAAGAATTAGAATTAAAAAGTATATAAGAAGATCAAAATCCACCTCCCCTTAGAATTAAGAAAACAATGTGAAAATAATGAAAGGAAAGAAAAGAACTTACCTTGTGATTTTGCATGCAAAATTCCCTTTAATCATAAAGAAGAAGAAGACCTCCTCTCTTTCCATGGCATTTCTAAAGAACTAATCATGATTGATTCTGTTGTAGTAGTCTCAAAAATTAAATTATGTCAAATTTTTACCAAAGGTATTTAATGAAGAAATGAAGTTAGAGAATGATAGGCTAGTGTGCCTTGTTCAAGTGAACAATGTGCTATTATAGAAATTAAGGTTACCACAAGAGATAGGGAGTATGTCCTTTTCCAATTTTCTGGATAACTCTCTTAATAAATTGCAAAATCAATATGCTATAATTGATGATGTTTTTAATTATGATGTGAGCCAAAATGTGTATCATAAAGGTAGCATTTCTACACTTTACTCTTACAATTTTTTAAAACAGGGAAAATTACTTATTTTTCTTATCTAGAATAAATTTTTAATAAGTATAAAAATAGAATGGGAAATTAAATCAATGAGTATAATTTTAAGTGTAATAGGAAAATATTTACATGAACCAAATTAAAAATTTTTGGAGGCAACCCAGTAATAAGTCTGACTGAAGACAATAAACTTAGCATTTGGGAGGCAATCCAAGTATTTTTATTCCTTCTAATTTTCTTCATTTTGAATAAGATCTTTCAAAATAAATACTTATAGTTTTCATGATTTTAAATAAAAAATAATGAGACAAATGAATAAATCTAGTGTGGAAAAGGAATTTAAGATCACTATCAAGGATGAATAAATTATTGAAAAGTAATAAATTAGTAGTATAAATGTGTGACTTTTGTGTTACATTGCTTATTGCAAGTCCTCCTCTTTTGAGCACACACAAGGCACTTTGATGTGAAATTAAGTTTTGGAATTATTCATATTTAGATGTGTGTTGCATTCAAGATGTAATTCTTGATAGTGTATTGCTGATCCCTTGAATAAACACTGTAGAGAACTCCAAAGAAAAAAAAGTAAAAAAAATAAAAGGGCTTTAAATTAAAAAGCCTACTAGACAAATGAAAGGGCTCTAAAATGAAAAGTCTACTCAATTGATTCGAATGCTGAGTAATAGAGGCAGCGCAAGTGACCCTTATTCACTTTTTCTTAAAAAGGCATAAGAATCATTAGTATGCAAAGCATTCAAAGCCTATAACATACTAAGTAATCAAGAGTACGCAAGTGACCCTTGTTTGTCTGTGCATAAAAAGGTATGTGACAACCTAAAAAAAGAAAACAACCCCTCAAAAAGAAAAAAGAAAAAAAAAGAAAAAAGAGAAAGAAAGAAATAATTAAAAATTAATAAATAAAGGACTAAGCAACTCACTAACAACTAACAAATAATGTAACACAATTGAAGAATTCTGAGATAATTATGATTCCAAAGTTTTGATTATACATAAATTTATTCTTTTGTCTTAGTGAAGGATGAGCAAGAAATAAAGCAAGGGGAATTTGACAACCTAAGTAAAATAAAGAATTTATATGAATTAATTTATGAGCAAGAGGGGATAGGCTAATTTTTGGCCACCTAACCCTTAGACTAATGGGGCCAAATGGAAGGAAATTGTAACCAATCAAGGCCTTTGGGCAGTGGAACTTCAAACCTATAAATGAAGAGTGCTCTACAAGCCAAAAGAATCATTCATAGCTTAGAATTCTTTTAAGCATCATTATGTGTCATTGTAATTTTAATTTAGCAAAAGTAAAGGGTTTGAGTATGCGTTTGGTTCTTTCAAAAGATTCAAAGCATGGGTTGGAGGTGAGGAATCACTATGGGAAGGAGTCAAACAAGCTACAAGTATTTGTCTTCTATTTCCTAATTTCCTACGTATGATTTCATTGAGCAAGACAAGTAAGAATTTTCATGTTATCATTTTTAGTTAATTGTATTTTCTTATTTAGTTGTTATCAATTCTCGCCTTCTTTTTCTTCTTCTTTTATTCTTATTTTGTTACCTAGCTTGTGTAATAATAGAAGTAAATCCACAATTTAGGCATGTTGTTCACAATTGTGAATAGTGAACTCATAATGGAAGTGAATGTCTAATATTCATGACGAAAATTGTGATCAACTTATTCTTCTTCTTTATCTATTTCTTTCTTCCTAACTTATGGTTATAATGGGCGTGAGTCCATAAGTTAGGACAATTTATTAGAATTGTGATTGTAAACTTACGGGAGCGATGATCTTACATTCACAATGGAACAATTAATAATCTATTGTTTATATTCTCAATTGAGTAAACTCCACAAATGATTGGATTCATTCTATTAAAGCTTTAGTATAACTTAGAAAAGTGTACTAAGGACTCAAGAAATTAATAATCCCTAAATAAGAAATTAAAACTTAATAATTAATTAAATGATGATACATGTTTTTGCATAATGATTAGCGTTTGCTTGTGATTTCCACCATACTCATTCCATTCATCTACCTATTTATAGTTACTTTATTAGCTCCTCAATTACTATAAAATTCAACTTTAAATCATTTTACTTAATCAAAACATAATGTTATCAAAAACAACACTCCTACTCCTTGTGGATACAACAACCCTTGCTTCTCTATATTATTTGGTGTGACCATTATACACTTACAATGTTCAATTTCCGTGCATCAAGTATTTTGCATAGACCTTGAACCTTAATCCGCCTTAGTCTTACTATTTGAGAGACTGACACCTTAAGGACAACCTCTTTTCTAATGCTTAAGATAAAAACCTCTAAGATCTGACTAATTCCTTGAGGAATGAGAACTCTATTCAGGCCTTGAACCCAATTGGCTATGCTGGTGCCAAAAAACTTGATGGTCCTAACAATAGTAATTATGAGAATAAATATTATTATTCAAGAATAATGTAACTATAGAAAATAAGTAACATTAGTAGTTTGGTCATTAATGTTTTGACCAGATGATTATGGACTTAAATCGTATAGCCTCCTACTAGATTTTATGAATCTCACACTCCCCTAAGTGAGAGATGGAAATCTCATTGGAAAAATCTCTTAGCGAGTGATTGGCATTTTCATTAGGCATAGCATGCCTTACACATATAGTTTTGGGCATGATGGCAACTCTTGACAGCACATCTCATGCACAGTCCAATCTTACACCTCATCCTATGGCCTAATAAAACCTCAAATATGTAGTTTTTAGCATCACAGATCTATTTTAGTCTCACTCACTGACTGAAAACTTGTCGGATTTGTAACTCTGTTGGTGGCCATTGAGCTCTAAAGGTGAAGATTCCTTTGAATGTCACATCTAAATACACTTCAAGCTCAAGAGGCGCCATTGTAATATGACTCCATGAATGTGATGATATCACATGCCAAAATCATACAGAATGCTAAGCTTGATGGAAGGCCATGACAAAACAGTTTCACCATCACAACTTAATATTGATGAGGAAGTTTTTTGTCCATGTGTTTTTCTTTGACATTGCACATTAGCCATTTTACATACATGTCTCATACATGCAATAAAACAAGAGGCAAAAATAACATAGATGAATATGGACTTTTTAGATCCAATCAAAGTCGACAATCGGATACGCACATGTATGTGAAGCCTATAATTATAAGGTTTTTAAAATTTCTTCATTGGACGTTAACTCCTTCATAGGCTCACCATGCTTGGATCATCAAACATACTCCAACTTTGGTCTCGAATGACCACTGACTCCTTGGCTTCCTAGTGGTCCCTAACTTTTGGTCTCGAAAGTGCAATTACATCGTGTCTTACTATAGAAAAATAATTCTTATTCTAATTTAAAAAAACTTAGCATTATCCTTGAAAACTCATGAAGAATAATTTATACACGTAGAAAAACCTAAAGGAAACAATAAAAATCCATCCTCATGTGTCTTGGGTCATTAACTCATCCACGCATCCATACGTCACATGTATGATAACAACAAAATACTTGAACTAATTATTTATAACTTATGCATCTCATGCCTTAGTTTTTGTTTTTGAAATCCCCTTTTCCAAATGTTTTGAATTTGAAAAAGCATAAAATAGCATTTCCAAGACTCTCACATGGCTGCACAAATAGTTCTTGCAGCTGTGGATGGCTTTGGCATAGTCGTATGGCCTGATGTACCAAAGAACCTTCTTTTCTGTAGCAACCGACGTAAACATGAAAGATTTGGACTTAGCCCTCCAACTGCATTCACTAGCCACAACAATTCTAGAATACGTTGTGGTTTAGTACCATGGTTGTGAGATCATATCTTGTAGGTGTGCCTTCTTGTCCCATGCTTGCAAACCTAGGCACGGGGATTACATAACTCCTACACTAGAGGTCGTGGCTATGAATGGCCACACTTCTACTGCGAGATCTCATCTTGTGACCATGAGGCCGGATGTGACTGCAGTAATGTTTAATCTCTTGACATTTAAGACTTGATTTTTCTTGCTTTTCTCAATCAAAAACACCCAAAAAAACACTTTTGCATGTATATACAAGTTTTTAAAACATGTTTATATAATTTTCAAATGAAAAACTAACATCAATCATAAAATGAGTGTATCTGGAAATGTTTATATGAAAAAAAGTGGGGCGTCATACCATAGTTGTATTTCAATGGGTATGGGATGCTAGAAGTTTACAATTTTTGATCACAAAATAATTAAAGGCACGACATAATAAGTAAAATCCCAACCTAGTTCGCTTTCATCTCATAAAAGTATATACATAATTTCAAGCTTGTTGTTTGAATAATTACCTGGAAATAAATCCTGGAGTTTTCTATCTGTAGTCTACAACCTACAATAATGTCCTGTTCTCTAGTTTGTCCACAAAAACAAGTCGTTAGCTACGACTCTCCAATAAAACTCAATGAAAACCTTTGTAAAATTCTACAACTCTTGTGCTTGGAATATTTTTTAAGAGAAAATTTAGAAAGGTCAGTAACTAATTTTCTCTCTCGTGAAAGTGATGATCGTAAACAATGTTGAGTGGATAGTGCCACCGGGTTATTATTCATGTGAATAGTACTTTTGGAATTCTTCCAATTAATTTATTTTCAAGGCACAACCTTATTTATACTAGGGCTTCTAAGGCTTGTGGAATAGGCTTCATGGGCTTTCACATAGACCTTAAAATTAATTAAAGCCCATCCACTTTTAATAATTACTCTAATTAATAATTAAAACCCATTTGAATTATTTCTTTCAAATTAATTAATCACATTATTTAAATTAAAGGTCCATTATGTTTACAATTAATAATCTCTATTATTAATAAATATAATAAGAATAAAATCATTCTCTTCTGCCTTCTCTCTTTAATTCAATTAATCTCATTAATTAAATTAAGGGTTCATCACATATCGGATTAATAATCTTAATCACTAATAAAGATAATGAGGGACAAATCATTCCAATTTAGTTCAATTCAATCGCAGCTAAATTAAATCCTTCATGAGACATCTCAAGCCTCATCCCCAAGTCTTTTCAAGCTTTGTGATCACCAATTTTCAATTTTCACAAGCCATCATCTTGTTCTTATATGTATGACTCTCTTAGTTTATCCTTAGTTAGCAATGAGCATAGCTCAAAAGATATGAGTAACACCTAACCAGAGGCCCATATTATTGCCCATCTAAGATGAAGTGAATGGATCATAATGAACCATCTCGATCATGAATATCATGTGGTATAGAGCTTTTGTGTTGCTTTATTCTAATTGAGCAAGGGCTATAGATGTAGTCAAATTCACAAACTCGATCATATGATCAATTCATGTTTCCTGACAAGATTAATATCTCAATGGGAGACTCCTTTCTAATTGCAAATTATTTTAGTTAAGGATTTCTGTCTCATATAATGCCAACTACATAGGATAAATGCCTTACTTGTAAGGAGACAAATCTATTATTGAACATAAATAAGCCTCCGTACACATCTGGGTAATGGCAATTTAGGCTTATAACCTTATTCTAGACTAGGATAGATATTTGCCATTAATGCCTAAATGACATACCTTCATGAGCATAAGACAAAAAAACCATCTCAAGTTTAAGGTCCATGTGCACTTAACACTATCACAAAGTAAGACATGGACAATAAAGAGTGAACTCTATGTGTTTGTTTCATTTTGCAAGTCAATGTCCAAATACTCTTTTCTTAATGACACATGCACACACCTGTATTTTTTGTATCTCATATTGAACAGTATGACACTCATTATACAAATACAAGGTATGCAAGTCGTTCTAATTCTCTAATGCCCTTTAGAGTTTTTATGACTCGTGTACTGATTTTAGTGATTCAGTAATAAGATACCTCGTGTCCATAATCATAGCACCTTATGAATAATACCTCTCAACACAATTATATTAACACATGCAACTCTTTATGTCATTCAAAATTTACATGCATGAATACATTACTAGAATATTAATAAAATAATCATCGAAATTTTATTAAATAATAAAGGTAACATTTACAACTAATATCCCTTAGTGTAACCCTCATTGATAATTTGGCATCAGATGCATGTCACTAACAATAACATACCACGATATACTTAGCCTGAGTGGTGGAATCTGGAGTGGAACTCTATTTGGAACTCTTTCAACTTACTGCTCCTCCATTGAGGGTGGAGATGTATTCAGAATATCTAACATTAACACCAAATAGAAATTTAGAGTTTGTATATTTATCAACTCTCAGTTCTCCATCTAGATACACAAGTACTATATCATTTTTCTTTCTTAATTACTTAAGGATACACTTACAACATTCTAATGCCATTTTCCAAGATTAGCCTGGAACCTACTCGTAACACTTATGGCATAGTAGATATCCAACATCGTACATATCATTGCATACATTAGGCTTTCAATTTTTGAAGCAAATGGAATAGTAGCCACTGATCTCTTCTCATTTTCTGATGATGGGCATATGGACTTTGAGAGATAGATGCCATGCCTAAATTATCACAATCCTCTCTTAGAGGTTTCTACCCTAAACCTCTTGAGGATTTTGTTTATGTACAAGACTTGAGAGATACCCATAAATCTTTTCGCTCTATCTTTATAGATGTAAATCCCTAAGATATAGGTCGCTTTTCCTAAGTCTTTCATGGAGAACATATTGGATAACTATATTTTAACCAAGGTTATCATCCCTGCATCATTCCCAATAAGAACATCTACATACAACACTAGAAATGCGATTACACTCCTATTGACCTTCTTGTAGATACAGGGCTCATACTCATTTTTAATGAAACTAAATGATTTGACTACATCATCAAAACGAAGATTCCAACTCTTTGATGCCTACTTATGGCCACAAATGGGCCCCGTAAGCTTACATACTTTATGAGGCTTGCCTTGGACCTTAAAACTATGTGGCTACACCATATAGATATCCTCCTTAAGAAACCTATCGAGAAAAATGCTTTTAACATCTATCGTCCTAATCTCATAGTCTAAGTGATTTGCTATCATGAGAAGTATCCGAATAGATTTAATTGTAGATACAGGCAAAAAGGTCTCCTCATAGTCAATGCCCTTCTTTTGACTATATCCCTTTAGCACAAGCTTGACTTTGTAGCTCTCCACCTCGCCAATGGAACCAATCTTTCTTTTGTTAGCCCATTTTCATTTAATGGGAACTATTCTCTCAGGTGGATCCCCTAAAGTCCAAATTTAGTTCAAATATATTGAATCCATCTTTGATTGCATAGCCTCTTAGCACTGTGCGGAGTCTTTATCCACTATTACTTAATCGAATGTAGGAGGAACACTTCCATGATCATTATTTCCCATAACAAATAACTCTTGGCAGTTATCTAGGACATAACCATATCTATGATGTGTGAGAGACTCTACTTGATCGTCGCAAAAAGTTGCATTATAATAGGTGCTTTTTGAATAGGTAACTACAATATGGCTTCCTCACTTCATCCCTTATGCTTAACTTCCTTGAGCACAATGGTCCTACCAGCACCCCTTTCTTAGATGAACTCTTCCTCAAAGAAGTGTGCTTGATAACTAATAATAATCTTTTGGTCATCAAGAAGGTAGAAATCTTATCCCATAGAGTCCTTATGATACCCTACAAAGTGATCTAAAATGGCCTTTAGCTCTAACTTACTTGCCTTACTCATCTTAAAGCAGGCTAAACATCCTCAAGCCTAAATATGCTTTAGGCTTGACTTCCTCCAACTCTACATCTCATATGGAGTTAAAGGAATAGAGTTGGAGGAAATCCTATTTAAGATAAGGGTGGCTCTTAGGAGGGCATGTCCCCATAGAGAAATGGGTAAGTTAGTGAAACTCATCATAGATCGGACCATGTCCTACAAAGTCCTATTTCTATGCTCAGCTACACTAATTAATTAAGCAATTATAGGTGGTGTGAGTTGCAATATAATGCCAATTTCCTTGAAGAATTCAACAAACTCAGCACTCTTGTATTCCTTACCACAATTTGAGCGCGTGTCTTTACGTGCTTGCCAATTTGTTTCTCTACTTCAGCTTTGAATTTTTTAAACTTTTCAAATGATTTATACTTGTACTTCATCACGTACACATAGCCATACCTAGAGAAATCATTGGTAAAGGTAATGAAGTTGTGAAATCCTCCCCTTGCCATTTCATTAAATGGTTCAAAAACGTTACTGTGCACTAGCTCCAATATTGATGTGGCTTGCTCAATGTGCACATCAAATAGACTTAGAGCCATATCGCCTAAGATGTAGGTTTCACAAGTTGGATAAGGCTCCTCTCCCAATAGACCTATAAGCCTGTCTTTCTCCAACCTGCTACTCCTAGCCTCTATAGTATGGCCCAGTATGAGACACTACAATTACTTAGAATTTAAACAATCCCTAGTGCATTTGTTTGTTCTGGCATTCATTATAAGCTTGTAATCTAAATTCAAATAGTACAAGCTATTTACCAACAAGGTAATGCCAACCAATTTATTACAATAATAAAATTGGTAGTTATTACCTCTGAAAGAAAATTTATAACCTTCTTTTACTAGTAAGGTATGGAGATAGTATTCTTGAGCTCATTTGATAATAAGAGACAATCTTTTAAGCTCAAAACATAATCTGATGATAACTTAATCGAAGCAATGCCAATCGCAGTGGCCACAACACTTGTCCCACTATCAACTCTAATCACTACTTCTCTTTTCTAAAGTGACCTTGTCTTAGCTAAATCTTGACTTAAGGCATAGATGTGGGAAGTACTCTAATCCAAGATCCAAGGTATAGAAAACACACCAATGGAGTAGAATGTTTCATGAACATAAAGTACTATGCCTTCTTTACCATCTTCCAAGCTATCGAGCACTTAGTGCAATTCCTCCTCTAATGCGACAAGGAGGAGCATTGGAAACTCTTTCCTATACAAACAAGTGCTTTAGATGTCATGCCTTTCTCATTAACTTTAGGAATGCTAGGTTCCCTTCTTTTGATCTTACCTTTATTAGTCTCATTAAACGAGAGGCTTGAAACCCAAAGGACGACCTCCTTTCAAATGCTTAGGATAATAACTTTCAAGATCCCACCGATTCATTGAGGAATGAGAACTCTTCTCAAACCTTGAACCCAATCGGTTATCAGTAAATGGCCTACAAACATCAGTGTGCACTAACTACAAAACTAATATGGCTCTCTCAACATGCTCATTAAATGGACTCTCAGCCATCTTACCTAAGATGCAAGTTTCACAAGTTGGATAGGATTTCTCTGTTAATGGGAATATACCATCTTTCTCTAACCTTCTAATCCTAGCCTCTACAACATGGTCTAGTATGAGATGCCATAATTGCTTTAGATTTAAACCATCTCTAGTGCGTTTGCTTGTTATGGCATTCATTAAAAGCTTATCATCCAAATTCAAGTAGTATAAGCTATTTACCAATGGGACAATGCTAACCAATTTATTATAATAATAAATTTAGTGCTTATTGTTTTTAAAAGAAAATTCATAACCTTCTTTCACTAGTAATGGTATGGAGACAATATTTTGAGTCCATTAGATAACAATAGACAATCTTTTAGGTCTAAAACATAAACAGATGATAACTAAATCAAAGTAGTGCCAATTGTAGTGGCCGCAACACTTGCCCCACTATTGACTCTAATCACTGCTTCTCTCTTCTAAAGTGACCTTTTCTTGGCCAAATCTTGACTTAAGGCATAGATGTGGGAAGAAGTACTCAAATCTGAGATCTAAGACATAGAAAATAAGCCAATGGATTAGAATGTTTCATAAACATAAAGTCCTATGCCTCTTTTACCATCTTCCAAGCTATCGAGGCACTCAGTGCAATTCCTCCTCTAATACTCCTCCTTGTTGCATTAGAAACTCTTTCCTCTACCAACAAAAGCTTCAAATGCCATGCCCCTCCCATTAGCTTTAGGCATGCTAGGTTCTTTCTTTCAGTCTTGCTTTTGTTAGTCTCACTAATTGAGAAGCTCAACACTATAAGGATAGACTCCTTCTAAAGGCTTGGACCTAGAACTAATGATAGGTCATGCTAAGACTACACCTAGAACTCCATGCTCAATTGAGGGTTAGGACAAAACAATTTAGTTGTTACAACTTAAATTTTTTAGGAAGTTTTTGGTCCTTATGTTATTCTTTCACTTTGAACGCTAGCTATCTTACATACACATATCTTATATATGTAGTAAAACATAAGACAAAAATAACATGGATAAAAATGGACTCTCTAGATCTAACTGAAGCCAAAAATCGGATTATGCACATGTGTGTGAAACCTTATACTATCAAGGCCTTTTTGAAAGCTTTCTTCATTAGTCTAGGACTACTTCTTTAGGAGCTCATCGCATGGGACCTTCAAACGGACTCCAACTCTTGGTCTCGAATGACCACCAACTTTTTGCTTCCAAGTGATCATCGTCTTTTAGTCTCGGAATTACAATTACATCATTGCATATCACAAGAAAAATAATTCTTATTCTACTTTGGAAAAACTTGAACTTATACCCTTACAACCCTTGTGTAATAATTAATAGATCTAAATAAACTAAAGCTAAAACAATGAAAATCTATACACATGTGTCATAAGTCCAAAATTCGTCCACACATCCATACAACATTCATAGATCACATGTATGATACAACAAAATATTTGTACAATCATTTTATGACTAACGCATCTTATGCCTCAGCATAGTTGAATGACTTGACAAGGTATAGAACATCTCTTTTCCGTTGCAACCATCAAGGCCAGAAAAGACTTAGGTGCAGCTGCAGGGGACAGACTGTGATACATTTTATAATGTGTCGCAACCTTATTCCATAGTTGAGAGATTGCATCTCATGGCTACCCACCCTTATCTTGTGATTGTGGCTATGGGCCCCACAATGGTGGGAACTTTTTTTGTAATTGTGAAGTAATTACAGCTGCAGCACAAGCAGAATTTCTTGACTCTCAAGACTCAAATTTTCTTTATTTTCTTAATCCAAAACATCCAAAAAATAGTTTTGCAAGTATATACATATTTCAAAAACATGTTTATATAATTTTCAGACAAATAACTAACATAAATCATAAAACGAGTGTATTTAGAAATGTTTGTATGAAGAAAAGTGGCGGCTTTGATACCACTTTTGGGTTTTACTGGGTATAGGATGTCAAAAGTTTCAAATTTCAATTTAAAATCATTAGAAAGCATAGCAGAATAAATAAATCCCAACTTAATCCACTTTTTGCGCATAAAATGTTGAAACAAAAATACTAAGATAGTTTCATGGATAATTGCTTAGAATCCAATTCCTATAGTTTCTATTTATGAGGCACAAGCCACGATAAAGTCCTGACTTTTAGTTTATCTACACAAACAAGTCATTGGCTATAGTTCTTCAACAAAACTCCACGATCACCACGATCACCTTTGTGAAATTTTGCAATTCTTGTAATTAGAGAAGTTCTTAAGAGAAAATCATATAGAGAGGCTAGTAACTAATTTTCTTTAGCATGCAAGTAATGAAGATGAATAGTACCGCAGATGAACAATGCCTAGTGCTGCTATTCGTGTGTGAATAGTGACCTCTTGTAACTTTTCCTTGTGGTTTATTCCTAAGACATAATCTTATTTATACTAGAATATCTAAGGCTTGTGGAAGGGCTCTATAGGTTTTCATATGAACCTTAAAATTAATTTAAGTTTATCCATCTTTACTTATTAATTTAGTTAGTAATTAAAGACTATTAGAATTATTTCCTTCAATTTAATTAATCTCACTAATTAAAAAAAATCCTATTATGTTTCCAATTAATAATTTCCATTATTAGCAAACATAATGGTATAAAACAATTCTTATGTGTCTTTTTCTCTATAATTTAATTAATCCGATTAATTAAATAAGGGCTCATCATGTTTTTAATTAATTATCTTGACACTAACACAACGATGAATAAATCATACCAACTGGGTTCAATCCAATTGCAATCAAATTAAATCTACAATGCGACTTCTCAAGTCTCATCTACACTACTCTCAAACCTTGTGATCACCACTTTGTAAATTTCTCAAGCCATTGCCTTAAGCTTTAAAGGATATGGATAACACCTAACTTGTGTTTCATACCGTTGCCTATCCTAGGTGAAGTGAATCAATCACAATGAACCCACATGACTGTGAATGTCATGTGGTATAGATCTTTTGTCATGCTTTGTCCAAACCACACGAAAGCCATGGATTTAGTCAAATTCACAAGCTCAGACATATGACCAGTTAACATTTCATCATGAGACTAATGGTTCTAATGAAATCTCTTTTCTGATTACATAATACTTTAGCCAAGTATTTCCATCTCATATAACATCAATTGCATAGAACAAACGCTTTGCTTGCTTGCAAGGAGACAAACTCCTATCCCGTACTAGGATAGATATTAGTCCTTAATGCCCTAATGACACATTGATCTTCATGCGCACAAGACAAACATGTCATCTCAAGTATAAGGTCCATGCGCACTTAACATGATCATGAAGCAAGACATTGAGAACAAAGAGTGAACTTCATGTGTTTGCTTCATTGTATGAGTCATTGTCCAAATTCTCCATTTCCCAATGGGGTATCCACACATATGTATTCTTAATGTCTCATACTAAATGACATGACAATCACCTTACAAACACAAGGTCTATAAGTCACACTAAAACTCTAATGCCCTTTAGAGTGTTTGTAACTCACAGATAGGTTTTAATGATTGAGTACAATGAGTGCCTTGTCTACATATTAATAACTCTTTATAAATATAGCTTCTTAACTTAAACACATAGGTACATGCAATACTTTATACTATTTAAGATTTACATGCATGAAATACTATGAAGATATTAACAAAAATAATAATCAATATTTTATTAATAAATGTGAATGACATTTACAATCAATTTTCCTCAATTATTCCTCAATGAAAATTTAGCATTAGAACGCATATCACAAACATCTTAAATAAAGAAATTGCTGATGTGCTTGAGTAGCATCAATATGTTGATATTAAGGACTTAGTGGAGCAAGCCAACAAGTTCAAGAAACAACTCAAGAGAAAGGGTAGACAATAATACCAGCCACATGTAGCCATACGACCATGTGCCTGGCTTAAGGAGAATTAACTAATGACATCCAATGGAGCCATTAAACCAAAGCTCACACCGAGGACTAAAACATTTAAGGTATAAAACTAAATCCCTAGCACTCATAATACACATAACAAAGATATTATGTGTTCTAAATACCAAGTGAGAGCACATATTGCTACTTAGCACTCAAATAGGAGAACTATGGTGTTGAAGTATGAAGGTAAGATAGTAACTAATGGATACCACCATTGGAGGAGGTGTTATTTGAAGAAGATGAGGAAGTGTAAAAGGAGATAGGTAATGTGAGTTTGTTGGTGATACATACATTGAATACATAAGTTAAAAGAAGAGAAATTTGAGGAGTAACAGGAGTAACATCTTCCACATGAGGTGCCAGATAAAAGGTAAAACTTATAACTTTATCATAGATGATGGAAGTTGTATGAATGACAACAATGAAGAGGTAAGGGTGACGAAGCAAGTTTTAGTTCTGTTCGAGATTGGTAAGTGCATAGATAACGTGTTATGTCTAACCTATGCAAGCTAGCCATATTATGCTAGTGGGACCATGGCAATTTGATAAAGATGTTACATTCTATGACAAGTTGTATAGGTACATCTTCTATCACAGTGATAGAAAGGTTACCTTAGTACTACTCACCCTAAAGGAAGTGTAAGAAGATCAACATTATTTGTAGTAGCAGTATGAGTTAGAGTTAGGAGAACGAAGAACAAAAGGAGAGTGAGAGAGAGCGAGAGAGTGGACAAGTAGGAAAGAAAAATGAGAACAAAGAAAAAGAGAAGAATGAAAAGGAGAGAAAAGAGATGATGTTAGCAAGGTGAGGGATGCGAGGCTAGTTGTAGGAAGTGAGAAAAAAGTTGCATTGCTCATGTATAAAGAATCAAACTTTTTATCTAAAATGGTCACAAATTCCTTTCCTAAGATTGTTGTGTTTGTTTTGTAGGATTTCCGGGATGTACAATTGAAGGAATTACATGGTGGATTGCTGACTATTAAAGGAATTGAGCGTCAAATTGACTTTATGCTAACAGCAACCATCTCGAATTGATTGGCATATCAAACATACTTGGAAGAGACTAAAGAGATCCAAAGGCAAGTGGTAGAATTGATTAGGAAAGGATAGGCCCAAAAAAGCATGAGTCAATGTTCAGTTCCAGTGCTACTTGTGCCGAAGAAAGATGGATCGTGGAGGATGTGTGCAAATTTTAGAGTAGTGAATGTTGTAACAATAAAGTATTACCATTCTATTCCTAGGTTAGATGATATGCTTGATGATTTACATGGTGTTGGTGTATTTTCAAAAATTGATTTTAAAAGTAGCTATCATAAAATATACATGAATAAGGGAGATGAGTGGAAAATGCCTTTTAAAACTAAATACAAATTTTATGAATGGTTGGTTATGCTATTTGGATTGACGAAAGCACTGAATACTTTCATGAGATGTATGAATCATGTCTTACATGCTTTCATTGGTAAATTCATTGTAGTGTACTTCAATGACATCTTTATGTATGGTAAATTTGTGGACTAGCATGTTAAACACCTTAGGAATGTATTTGAGGCTTCGCGTAAAGACCAGTTGTATGCAAATTCTAAAAAGTGTACATTTTGCGTGGATCATTGTATTTTTCTTGGTTATGTTGCAAGTGCACAAGATATCCAAGTTGATGAGAATATACTAAACATAATAAAAGATTGGCTGACCCCCACTTATGTATTAGAGGAAAGAAGTTTTCATGGACTTGCAAGTTTTTGAAAGAGGTTTGTGTGGGATTTCAACACAACTACAACTACATTAACCATAGTCATCAAGAAAAACAAAAAATTCTAGTGGAGAGATGCTCGATAATAGGCATTCGAGATGCTTAAGGATAAGCTTACTCATGCTCCAGTATTATCTTCACTTGAATTTTCTAAAACTTTTGAGCATAAATGTAACGAATTAAGTATGGATGTTGGAGTGGTACTTATGTAAGAGAAAGGACCAATTGTATACTTTAGTGAGAAACTAAATGGTGCAAAGTTGACCTATTTAACTTATGACAGGGAGATGTACGCGTTAGTGAGAGCTTTGTAGACTTGGTAGGATTATTTAAGACCCATGGAATTCATTATTCATACAGATCATAACTCCTTGAAACACTTGAGAAGTGAAGGTAAGTAAAGTCATATGCACATGAAATGGTATCCTTTGTAGACACTTTCCCTTATGTAATTAAATACAAAAAGGTCATAGAAAATGTAGTAGTTGATGCATTGTCTAAGAAATATTCATTGCTTACAAAAATGAAAGCTAGGTTGTTAGGATTTGAGCATGTTAAGGCAATGTATGTAGGTGATGAGGATTTTGGGCACGCATAGGAAATGTCTAAGTAGAGAGCACATGATAAGTTTTATCAATGTGATGGATTTTGTTTCATGTAGATAAGTTGTGTATTCCTAGATGTTCTTTATAAGAATTACTAATCTGAGAAGGTCATGATGATGGCCTACTAGGACACCATGGTGCCTCTAAGACATTTACTTTATTGTAGGAACATTTTTATTGGCCACACTTCAGAAGGGATGTATAAAGTGCAACTAGGTTAAGTCAAGGGTCTAATCACATGGAATGTACACTTCATTGCCAGTTCTAGATATGTTGTGAATGGATATCTCAATAGACTTTGTGTTAGGATTATTGCAAACTTCAAGTGTTAAGGACAATATATTTGTGGTTGTTGATAAGTTGTCTAAGATGGCGTACGTCATTGCATGCAATGAAAATGATGATGCTGTGTATATTGGCTCATTTGTTCTTTAAAAAGATGGTTAGATTGCATGGAGTGCCAACAACAATAGTATCCTATAGGGATATAAACTTTTGAACTATTTTTTTGGAAGACATCATGGTGTAAGCTAGGTATAAAATTTTTATTTTCTACCATGAGTCATGCACAAACTAATGGCCAAACAAAAGTAGTAAATAGTATAGTTATTGCCTTATTGCGTACATTGATTAAGAAGGACATAAAGATATGGGAGGTGTGTTTGCTCCATATTGAGTTTGCTTATAATGGGAGTTACTCTATTACACATGTCACCATTTGAGGTTGTTTATAACTTTAATCGACTAACCTTATTGGATTTATGGCCATTACCACATAATAAGCAAGTTAGCATAGACAAGGAGCATAAGGCGATATTTGTGAAGTAGCTTCTTGAGTGGGTGCATTAAAATATCAAAAAGAGGAATGAACAATACGCATAACAAGCAAAAAGGTCGCATGTAATGAAATTGATGATGCTATGTATATGGCTCATTTGTTCTTTAAAAAGATGGATAGATTGCACGGAGTGCTAAGAACAATAGTATTCTATAAGGATATAAACTTTTGAACTATTTTTGGAAGACATCACGGTGTAAGCTAGGTATAAAATTTTTATTTTCTACCACAAGTCATGCACAAGCTAATGGCCAAACAAAAGTAGTAAATATGATATTTATTGCCTTATTGCGTACATTGATTAAAAGGAACAGAAAGACATAGGAGGGGTGTTTACCCCATGTCAAGTTTGCTTATAATGGAAGTTACTCTACTACACACATGTCACCATTTGAGGTTGTTTATAACTTTAATCCTCTAACCTTATTGGATTTATTGTCATTACCACATAATGAGCAAGTTAGCATAGACAACGAGAATAAGGTGAGATTTGTGAAGCAGCTACTTGAGTGGGTGAATTAAAATATCAAAAAGAGGAATGAAAAATATGCATAACAAGCAAAAAGGCCGTAAGAAAATTATCATTAAACCTAGAGTTTAGGTTTTGAGTTCACATGCACAAAGAAAGGTTTCCAAATCAAAGGAAATTTAAGTGAATGCCAAGAGGCGATGGCTCATTTTAAGTTGTGGAGTGCATAATTGACAATGCCTATAAGCAACAGTTGCCAAGTAAGTTTAGCATTTGTGCTACATTTAATATTGCTAATCTAAGCCCTTTTTATGTAGGGATGAAATAGAGTTGGAATTGACAACAATTTTGTCTTGAAAGGAAGGGAGGACACAAACATCAAAGTTGAGTTCGAGTACCCAACAATTTCTAGAGGTCTAATGACGTGAGCTTGAGCCAAAAGGCTTAAAGAAGTCATGTTGATGCTCATGAAAGAGTTTAATGATGCGTTCAGACTTTTGGAAGGCCTTAGGGATGAAGAGGAATGTTCGTGGGTGCATTTAGTATGAAACAAGCATGAAACAAGTTTCTAAGCAGCCTTTGGTTCGATTGTAGCCCTAACAAGATCAATCCAACGTGAGCCCGATTGAGCCAGTGTTCTAGCAATCACCAATAAGCTAAGCCAAGGAGTTCTATTTTTACAATGCTTTCCACATGATCGATCGGACATGATGCGATATATCCCACTCCTAGTCATGTTTTATTTTTACAATCCAAATGGTCCAAAACGACCCCCAGATCAATCCTATGCTCAGTAAATCGATTGCTTAATAGCCAGATTGATCCAACTTGTAAGAAGAACCAAATTTAGCTCAGATTTTTATTTTTTTTTTCTTTATTTTTAGCAATTACATGCACAATTTTTAAGGTTTTAAATGCTCTCTGAAAACTATAAATTGGGCCACAGTTATTTTTTAAACAATCTTTTGTCTCTTAACTTTTGGAAATATATGTTTTCTTTTCCTAAAAATTTAAGTGACTCAATTTCTTAGGAAATCAAAATCTAATTATTCAAAGCCGTTTTGGTAGAACGGTTAATTTATAATGTAGCAACTAACCCAATGCGTTAGTTTTGACTATCTTTCACCAAAATTCTTTATTAATCATTGAGTTTAGGTTGTGTCAACATTGTTCGCACGAGAAAGCAGCTGTTGGGTTTTGACATAGGCCATCAATCTATCTTGACCGTTTTCACACATGTGTTAATTGCTATCTATACTATTGTGATAATTTGTATTATACCACCATTTTCTAGTGGTAACTACTTTGCCCATTGACTTGGCTTAAAACCAGTCATGCATCTAAGGTAGCTCTTCAATCACTAATTCACTCTCATAGTTTGTCCGTCGGTTTAAGGGTGGTAGGCTAGGCTAAGATTTAGGCTTACTCCCACTACTTAAAATAAGTTTCTCTAAAAACTGCTAGTCTATAAACATTATCTACCAAAAGTTGGGCTACTTGGATAATTGAATAATGGTGGGACAAAGCTATGAAGAGAGAATATTTACTAAGCATGTCCACAACTACCATGATGTAATTCTTCCCAATTAACCTTTGTAAAACTTTCTATGAAATACATTCTTATTTCTTGCCATGCCCTTCATAGAATGGGTAGTGGTCAAAGTAGGCCTAGAAGATGAATTTTCTCATTCTTATTTTTCTAACGCAGATTTTCTCACTTTTATTTTATTTTATTTTTTGACAAGTGACATACTCTAACACGATGGATTTTACATCCTTGAACAATCCGAACCAATGAAATACGAACCATGTCCTTTCATAGGCTCCAAGAATTCCTAAGTGACCACCAACCATGTCACTACGAAAGTTTTTAATTAGTCTCTTTCGAATGTCATTTACATTCCCAACGACTATCATGTTTTTGAAATTTAGTATTCTATTTCCAAATGAATAGCAAGTTCATAGCTCCTAATTTCCTTGTACCCTTTTTATTATGGGCAGAATATCCTCATCTAGGTAGCAACAATTATAGATTTCCAAAAGCCATTTTGCAATAACAATGGAAATTACCTCACTCTTTCCATCCCTTATATTGGCTTATGTAGTTAAGCCCTAATAGCTTGGTATGCCCCTCTTTTTCAGAATAAAGGTAGTAATTTTCTAACTTAGTGGTTGTGTGTCGTTAACACACCAAAATTAAATTTATGAAAAGTAGTACTGGGTAAATACGGTAGCCATGTCCATGAGGAGGGATTTTATATCTATCAATGTAACTAAGGTTCTATTAGTTAAGCCATTAAAAGATAGTGAGAAAAGAAATAACTAGAAAAGAAAAAATGGTCTTAAAAACAAATCACAATCTTGAAGTGGTGAAATACCAATAATTGAACTACTTAGCCCCTTGTATTGTGTTGATTTTAATGCACACCAATTGATGTTAATTATTAGTTTAATTGCCTTGTTCAAAATTGATAATCCTAAAGTCTATAGCATATTATTTTGAATTTTCTTATAGCTTGGATTCAAGATTTCAGTAAGTTTTCCTAAACCTTATCAAGTCAAGAAACTTAGTTCTATGATTAACAATGTTTTTCCCATACTAATTCTATGGTTTCACTCACATTATCCTTATGGAATTAATATTCACAATTGATTGTCTAGCCCACAGGTTTCACTTTCATTATTCCCAACACAGTCACAAATTAATTATAGAGTTGACCAAGTACTATAATTACCATTCAAATCACCAATTGCAAATATTAGAGCAAAGAGAATTAATCATTCATTCATACATGCATATCCAACTAAACACATACACAAGGATTAGAAAATAAATTAGCAACTTATACTATGATCAACACAAATCAATGCTAATTTGTTTATCATCTAAACAAACATCAAAATAGTAGAAAAAGTCTGAGAAAACTTAGTCTGATATTCATGTTTTGTGTGGCCAAACGAACACTCTTCACAAATGGTGAGAATCCTTTTGTCCTTGCCTCCCTAATGCTTGACCTTGAATTTTCTAAGTGTTGTTACGTTAAAAACTAACTAAAAACTGCTTCTAATACATGGAAAACCTATATTTATACACTAAAAGTGCCTAGGGCTCGTGTATGTGTGTGGAAAGTCGAAAAAATCCTTAAAAATATTCCAAATCGAAGTATGATATTGTCTTGCACCGTCTTCCCACAATCGTAGTATCAAGCTTCACGATCACGTCATGTTGTTTCGTAATCACACTCCTAGACCAATGTTTTACATAATGCTGATAATTCTGTTCCATGGTCAAGCTATAATTCACAAAAATTTCAATGCAATCCACAAGCAATCTTCACAACTACGCCACATCATCCTGCTATAAGGCTCCTTAAATCCACAATCGCGACCTATTTTTGTGAAATTTCTAAAACACTCTATAGCTTCATTTCCTAATTGCATCACTCGATTCTGCTGTCACGGCTCTTCCTTTCGCAAATGTAACACTTACCTACAAACATAAAATCATATTTTAAGTGTAGATAATATACAAAATTAATATTTAACCTTACATCTACACTTTTTCACTCCAAAATCAACACATTCAATGCAATTCAAGCATGACAACATATTTTTTTTCATTTTAACCCACTTGCATGCTCATTTTAGAAACAGAAAGGATACGAATATACTTTAATTTTTCATATTATCACACCCCCACACTTAATCATTTGCTTGTCCTCAAGCAAACACTTCATTCAAGTCATTACTACCTAAAATTATGAACTTGGCTGCTCTCTTAATTTCAGAAATCAAGTGTATGAACACATCAACTTAGTTCATCACCATTCAAAATTATATCATTTTCAACCTTCATTTGCTACAGAATTCACCAACACCTAAAGTAACATTTATGTCCCTATCTCAATCATCTTATCTTCACCATAGAACTTTTCAAATTGTCTAATAATCGGTAAAGAGTGTGTTCTCAATTAATTAGGAACCATACCTTCAACACCAAATCTAACGTGCTAACCTCAAGGACAATGGTAGAACAAAACAACAATAATTCCTTGCAGAGCATTCATCAAGAATACAAACTCATGCCATGTTCATGCTATCAATTTAACCAAGTAAACCAATCATACATAAAAATTCAACACTTATCTACCATGTAATTGCACGATTTCCCCTCAAAATTTTTTTCTCCACTTTAACCCAGCTCACGCTTACCTTGCTGCCTCTATTAATCCCATCATCATAAGTAAAACAAGGCTACAAGAACAAGGCAACTTGGTAGGGTGTGGCGCCTATACTTCTTCTAACTTTAGCCTTCTTCATGCATACTCATTTTTTCTTTTCTCTAAAATCCTACACTAAAATCAAAAAGTTGATTGTGTCCCATGCAACACCAAACAAAACAAACCCAAAAGCAAAATGTTAACGATCTAACAATCCAATAGAATGGCCACTGAAGACATTTGTGTAGGTTTATTACTTTTCTTCATGGCCTCCATGCTTACATCAAGGCAATAACCTTTGTTTATTTTCAATTCAATACCTTCATAAATAAGTGAATCATTGTATTCATCCACTAAATCTGTGAGAATAAAAGACTTAAATTGGAAAGAGAAAGAACAACTCTCAGTATCATAATTAGTTACATTCTCTTGCTTGTGCATAACTTCTCCATGCCCTTGAGATTATCCAACTACATTTGTTTGTGGTCATCAAAACTTGTATTTTAATAACCAACATGCTTTTATGAGACACTTAAGGTCCCTATCATTGAAATGCCTATCCCCGTTGCATACCTCCTCTAAAAAGACAACAAATTTCAACCTTTGAGCTAATGCCTCGATAAAGGAGTCAATAGATATCAAGTCAATCAAAGCAAGACTCAGTTAAATGAATTTCATACTGTTTACATAATTTGATAAGGCTGGGGAAATGAGAGTAGGAAACATATGAGATGCACAAGGATCTAAATCTTCCCTTTCTTATGTTTCATCCTTCCCTTCCAATTGTTCTCTCATCTCAATAGGGATTGGTTATTTCTCTACCTCTAGCTTTGACTAATGACATGGCTCTTTAAAGACATCAACCCTCTTCAAGGTGTCTTCACCAACAACTAGTCCCACATAGCTCAAGTTGAATCTTCATCTTCCTTAAGTTTTGGTGTGTTAAACTAATCTTCATGGCATTCTAGAGTTTGTGTGGAAACATGAATTTCATCGAACATAGT
Organism: Avicennia marina; assembly: GCA_019155195.1. Taxonomy (NCBI): domain Eukaryota; kingdom Viridiplantae; phylum Streptophyta; class Magnoliopsida; order Lamiales; family Acanthaceae; genus Avicennia; species Avicennia marina. The sequence goes on along the minus strand of CM032771.1, from coordinate 7,177,207 downwards.
ATCAACTGCTGGCTCCACACCTTTTTCTCCTTCTTCCTCATCACTGATCTCAATCCTTCATCCGTGTATTCCTTAATGCTCCTCTTGATATACTTTAGTGTTGCTCAATAAGGAATCACAAGCGGAACAAAAAGGTGCTCTAGTTATTTGCCCTGTTTGCTTCTCCAAACACACCAAGGTAGCTTGTTGCTCTTTAATTTGACTGTCCAACTTTGCCATGGAATTTTGGGTAAACTGTGTGAAATTCGCCATAAGGTCTTTTATTAACTGCTACTATGGTGTAGGTTCCATCATCGAACTCATCATATCTTGATTATTCACCTAGGAGGGATTCAGTTACTACCCTAATCCTTATTCATGGATGCTTCCACATGGAGTGTACTAACATGAACATTGGCTGTCATAATCCAAGCATTAGGTTAGCCACCAATTTCCTTCATGTCAATAAGACAAATCATGTAATCCCCGACATCAACTACACAATTGTATAAAAGACGAGTGAACATAACATCTCAATTGATCAATTTGTCTTTGGATGTTATCTAAGGTGTAATTTGAGGAATAACATCAAGATTACCACTGATCCTAGTCATCAATAGTAGGTGAACACATATCATTAGATCCAAGTAAGCAAAAGCTATTTAAAATACCACTATGCTACTATGCTCAAAATGGGGGATAAATGGATCACTACATATAAGATGTAAGATAAAAATCTATAAAGTATGCTAGGGTGCAACACAAACCCACTAAAGCTCAAACAAAAGAAAGAGAAATTAATATGAAAAAAGAAGAAGCAAACAAAATTTTTCACAGAAAATGAGAGAAAGGCTTAATCTAGCAAATCCTTAGAGTATTTGATAACACTCTTTGCCATTCCCAACAATGGTGCCAAAATTTGGTCGCTTGTCTCAAAATTAAATTTATGAAAACTATTAACGAATAAGTACGAATGTTATATCCACAAGGAGAGATTATGCGTCTATCAATATAAATAAAATTTTATTAGTTAAGCTATTAAAAGGTAGTGAGAAGGGAAATAACTAGAAAAGAAAAAACACTTTTGAAAATAAAATCACAATCTTAGAGTAATGAAGTACCAATAATTAAAGAACTAATCCACTTGTGTTGTGTTAATTTTCAATACTTGCCAATGGATGTTAATTATCAGTTTAGTTATTTTCTTACAAATTGTTAATCCTAAAGTCTATAGGATATTTTTCCAAATTATCTTAGAGCTTCGACTTATGGTGTTAGAAGGTTTTCCTAATCCTTATCAGGTTAAGAAACTTAGTTTTGTAATTAACAATGTTTTACCCACACTAATTCTACAATTTTACTCCTGTTATTCTACACACAGCCACGAATTAATTATAGAGTTGATCAAGTTCTATAATTACTATTCAAATCACCAATTGCAAATAGCAGAGTAAAGAGAACACAAATAACAAATAACAAATAACACATAAATCACTACCAATTTGTTTCTCATCCAAACAAACATCAAAATAGTAGAAAAAGTCTAAGAAAGCTTAATCTAATATCCATGTTTTGCGTGGCCAAATGAACACTCTTCAAAAATGGTGTGAATCCCTTCTTCTTCACTTCGTCAATGTTTGTTCATAAGTTTTCTAAGTGTTGTTATGATAAAAACTAACTAAAAAATTCCTTCTAATATGTGGAAAACTTGTATTTATGAGCTAAAGGTGCCTAGGGCTCATGTATGTTGTGAAAACTTTGGAAAACCCTTAAAAATATTCCAATTCAAAGTCTGATATCATCCTGCACTGTCTGCCCACAATCGTGGTATGAAACATCGTGATTGCGCCCTACTGCTTCACACTTGCACTCCTAGACATGTGTTTTACATTATGTTGATAATTTTGCTTTGCAATTGCATGGGATCTATTGTGACCGTGTATTCTTATTTCCAATCACACCCTCATTTGTGTAAATTCCAATGCAGTCTCCAGCCAATCTCCACAACCGCACCACAGCATCCCACTATCACCCTCATTGAATCCACGATTGCAACCTATTTTTGTGAAATTTCTAGAACACTCTACGGCTTCATTTTGCGATTGTATCACCTCATTCCATGGTCGCGACTCTTTCTTCTAAGAACACTACACTTACCTATAGACATCAAATCATATTTTAAGTATAGAAAATTTACAAAATTAATAATTAAACTCACATCTACACTTTTTTCACTCCAAAATCAACATATTCAATGCAATTTATGCTTAAGAACATATTTTCTTCATTTTAACTCATATGCATGTACATTTTAAGCACACAAGGAGTACATATATACTATAATTTGCATGTTATCGCTTAGCAAGTGTTTGAGGCTCTCTTAGTCTGTTTTGGTGATAAATTGATTAGTGTCTAAGTAATGTCTCCATCAACTAACGACCACTAGAATTGTTAAAAACTACTCATAGGTTGGCAGTCTTTGGTGTTTAGGGGCATATGCTTTGGTTAAAAATGCTAAGGCCTAAAGTTCCACCCCTATGCCATTATTATTAGTGTTTGTTCCCAATATAAAAATTTGAATGAAGTATAGAAGTGCAAACACTGGTGCCTTAGTTATAGTGGTTTTTAGTCTTTTAAATGCTTTTGCTACATTTGAGTCCTAATTAAAAGCATCTGCCTTGAGTAAATTGGTCAATCTCATATGTATATTCCTATAATCCTTTGTGAAATGCCTACAATATCCTGTTAGCCCTGAAAAACACCTCAAGTACTTAGCTATTTTGTGAGTAGCCTAATTAACAATTGCTTCAATCTTCATCGGATATGTGGCAACTTCTTTAGATGATATAATGTTGCCCAAGTATTCTACTTTTTGTTGTCTAGATGAACACTTGGTAAGCTTCACAAACAACACATTCTCCTTTTAAATTTTAAATACTTGTTCTAATTGTTCTTAGTGCTCCTTCAAATCTGTAGATCTATATATGTCACTAAAAAAAAAAAAAGACTAAAGAAAATTTCAATGGAAATCTGACTATAGCTCTTTGATTAGGCTCTAAAATGCCTATGATGCATATGGAAGGTAGTTTTGTAAACATCTTTAGAGCATACCCTAATTTGATGATAATCAAGTTGTAGACCTCGCTTACTGTACATGGTTGTGCTTGTTGAATTTCAACAGGTTTGGGCTAGATTTTAAAACTTGAAAACCATGAAACAATAATATAAATGTATTATAATAATATATGAAACCCATTTTGTATTCGCTATACAACATACATCAACTAAGAAGCACTAAAGAAAACTAAAAGAACATCCCTTCGAAATCACATTTCAATGGGCACACTTGTGATCTTTGATTCGTGGCTCTCAAACCTCGACCTCTAGTTTTTTCACAATGTCGTTGTCATAATGAATGTCTTCTACACCTTGTGAAACCCTTTTTGTAAGACTCTAATGCAAACTTCTTTAGGCTAGATGGCTTTTGGTGACAAGAAGAGAAGAAGACAGTGGTCAGAATAATACTTCTTCTTGCTTGGAGGGTAGTACACGAATTTTTTAGATATTTTAATATAAATAAAACTCATCTAAGACATATATTTATATCATGACACTCAGGCACACAGTTATGGGCTCCATGTTCTCACAACATGGATCTTTAGTAATTACTAGCCCATGTACCTTTCAATTATTAAACTATTTACTAATTAAAACACATAACTCTTAATTATTAATCTCCATTAATAGTTAAGGCCCATCTAGCTTCTTAATTATTAATCTTTATCAATAATTAAGGCTTAACGAAATTATATCATTCAACTTAATTAATCTTATTAATTAAGTCAAAGAACATGATGTTTCTAGTTAATAATTATATTATAAACAAACATGATTGATGTCAAATAATTCTATTTTTCTCTTGTCTCTTTAATTTAATTAATCTCATTAATTAATTAAAGTTCTCATTATGCTTTTAATTAGTGATTGCGTCATTAAGAAACACTATCATAATTTATTTAGTTCAATCTAATTGCCACCAAATAAATTATAATAGCCATCAATTTAACGCAAATCGTACATAAGAACCTTTCTATGACTCTCTTGCTTTATCCTTTATTTGCAATAAGCATAACTTGAAGGATATGTATAATCCTGAGCTTACAACCCATACTGTAGTCCAGTTAAGACAAGGTAAAATGGATCACAGTGAACCCTCTCTATCATGAATACCATGCGGTCTAGACCTTTTGTCATACTTTATCCCAACAAAGCAAGAGTTATGAATTTAGTCAAATTCACAAACTCGATCATATAGTCAATTGGTGTTGCCTCATGAGATTAATGTTTCTATCAAAAACTCTTTTTTGATCACACACTACCTTAGTCAAGGTTTTCTGTCTTATAGAATACTAATTGCATAGGATAAACACTTTACTCAATTGTAAAAAAATGAATCCTTTATTGAACACATGTATGCCTTTATACGTACCTAAGCAATGGTATTAAGGGCTCATGACCCTATCTCATATTAGAATAAATGTTGGCTCTTAATGCTCTAATGACACATTAACCTTTACGAGCATAAGACAACTATGTCTTCTTAGGTCTAATGATCATGTGCACTTAACACATTCACGAAGCAAGACATTGACAACAAAGAGTGAACTCCATAATACATTTTGTAAGTCATTATCTAAATGATAATTATACAATGATGCATCCTCACACATGTATTATTAAATCTCATACCAAATGGCATGACACTCTTGGTAATAGTACAAGGTGTGCAAGTCGTATTGACTCTCTAATGTCCTTTATAGTGCCTGACTCATAAACTGATTTTAGTAATCAACTACTAAAATAGTCTTTGTCCATATTCATAACTTCTTATGAATATGAATAAAGCTTGTCAACTCAAGTACATGAGTACATGCAACACTTTACGCTATTCAATATTTACATGGATGAAAACTTGTCATAATATTGATTTGAATAAACCAATATTTCATTGATGAATGTAAAAGCATACATATGCAACTGTAATGCCTCTAGTATCCCTTGTTGACTATTGACATTAGAAGGCATATCACTAACAATCCCCCACTTACACTCTAAGGCCAATAGTGCTAATACCAATTGCTATGGTATCTTATACCCATTTTCTCAAGATAGAAATCAAGCAAGACTTGTGCTACTGGCTTACCTAGTGGGTCAGCTATATTACGTGCTAAAGCTATTTTTTGTATGGCTACATTGCCCTTTCCAAAGATTCCTCAAATAATATTGCCACATCTCTATGTGTTTGGATTTTTGATGACACCATTATTCCTTCACCTATGCAATCGTGCCATAGTTGTCATAATAAAGTGGCAATGGGTGATCTACATGTGGAACCACCTAAAGTTCTACCACAAACTTCTTTATCCAAACAATATACTCCCTTGCAGCATCTCATCTTGCAATTTACTTAGCTTTCAACGATGGAGTCCACAGTCGCACTTTGCTTGGAACTCTTTCAACTAGCTGTTGCTCTATTACATGTGGTTAAAAATTTGGAGATAAGCCTTCTATCTTCCACTTCTAACTAGAAGTCGGAATCAGTCCAACTATCTGCTCATTGATCATGATCTCCATTTGCAAGTACCATATCCTTAGTGATTCTCAAGTGCTTTAGGATACACTTAAGAGCATCCCAATGCTCTTCATTAGGACTAACCTAAAACTTGCTCATAAAAATTATGGCATAAGCAATATTTAGCCTTGTACATAGCATTACCCACTTCAGGCTTCCATACTGAACCTCTTCAGTATCTTGTCTATGTATAAGGCTTGGGGGAGACTACACAATCTCTTTGCTCTGTCTCTATAGATACAAAGGATCAAGATGTAGGTTGCTTCTCCTAAGTCTTTCATGAAGAAGGTGCAAAATGACCACTTTTTTTATCAAGCTTAAGTAGTTATCTGCCTACAGCCCTAGGAATGCAATCACACACCCACTAACTTTCTTGTAGACACAGGACTCATCATTGCTCTTGACGAAACCAAACGATTTAACTGCACCAAGTAAACGTCTTCCATACATAATTCATTAAGGAAAGCAATTTTGACATCAACATGCCAAATCTCATAATCTAAATGGGTAGCTATTATAAGTAAAATTTGAATGGATTTAAATAAGCCTACTGGTGCGAAGGTTTTTTCATAGTCAATTCCCTCATTTTGCTATAGCCCCTCATGACACCCATGGTCACATAGGTCTCTACCTTTATTAGTCAAACTAATCTTTCTCTTGTCGGCTCACTTACATCCAATGGGAACCATTTTATCAGATGGATTTACCAAAGTCCACATGGTTCACATACACAGAATCCATCTTTGATTTCACAGCCTTAAGCCACTTAGATGAGTCCTTATTTGCTATTCCTTGATGAAAAGTAGAAGGATTATCTCTGTAATCATTCGCTTCCATTTTGAATAACTCTTATGCATTCTTTAGGACAACAATTTCTCTCTAGTGAATGAGAGATTCTACCTAATTATCATAATGGTTGTGTCATATAAGGTAGTTCTTGAATAGGAATTCGCCAAGTTTGTCTACTACTTTATTCCTCATACTTTACCTTCTTGCGCACTATTATTCTACCACTTTCTCTAATAAACACTTCTTTGAGAAAACGTGCTCAATAACTAAGGACAATCCAATGTCTTTGAGCAGGTAGAACTCATCCCATGAAATTTTTAGGATATATCACAAAGCAACCTATAACACCCTTAACCTCTATCTTATCTATCTTGCTCCTCTAAAGGTAAAGCAAACATCCCCAAGTCATAGTATGCTTTCAGGCTTAAATTCCTCCCACTCTACAATTCATGTAGGCTTGAAGGAATGGACTTAGAGAAAATCCTATTCAAGACATGAGTGATTGTGAGAGAGGTGTGTCCCTTAAAGAAACAAGTAATTTGATGAGGCTCATCATAGATTGAACTAGGTCCACTAAAGTCTAACTCCTATGCTTAGCTACACCATGCAATTAAGGAGTTCCTGATGGAGTGAATTGTGACACAATGCTATTCACTTTGAGGAATTGCACAAAATCAGTGCTCATGTACTGCCTACCACAATCTATTCAGAGTACCTTCACATGCATGCTAGTTTTTTTGTTTACTTCAGCCTTGAATTTCTCAAACTCTTCGAAGGACCCATGCTTGTGCTTTATTAAGCACATATGACCATTACTAAAATAATCATTGATAAAGAATATGAAGTAGTGAAAACCTCTACTTTCCATTTCATTAAATGGCATATAATCAGTGGTATGGACTTACTTCAATACCTACATGGCTTTCTGGACTTATCCATCAAATAGACTTTTTGAAACATTACCTAAGAAGCCTTATTAGTAAGTTAGATAAGGATCATTTCCTAATGGACCAATTAGCCCATCTTTCGCCAAGCTACTACTCCCAGCTTCTACAACATAGCCTAGTCTAAGATGCTACAATACTAGTAATTTAAGCTATCCCTAGTTCATTTGATTGTCATGGCATTCAGCATGGGTTTATCATCCAAATTGAAGTAATACAAGCCATTTACTAATAAGACATTACTGATCACTTTATTACAATAATAAATTTGATACTTATTGTCTCTAAAAGAAAGTTCATAACTTACTTTTACCCATGAAGGTCAATCGCAATCATTCTATTCAATTCGAGATTGATCTTTTACCTTTAGGTCAGTCTCTCAACTTGATTTTTCCCTTTAGATTGATCTTTCTATTTGAGATTGATCCTAAACCTTACAAACTTGCATGCTTTTGGGTGAAATATCACTTAAGTTTTCTAGGGATTACTTGGAATTACAAAAGGTGAACATACAAACTGAGTTAGGTAGCCTCTTATTTGGAGTGCTTTTGTGTGAGACATAAGTGAGTGGTAAAATGTGAGTGACATGTCTTGTGAGTTAGGAGGAACACTTGTACACTTGCACACCCTTTTTTGCTTTTTATACACGTATTTTGAGATGTCTAGGGAAACTTGTGTTAATTTAGCCTAAACAATTGATGGGCATTCTAGCTAACATCAATTGGGGATTCGAGAATGTAGAGGCATTCCATACAATTGCAAAGGAAGCTTGGTACCTCATAGCAAATGAAGTAGAAAAGAATCACTACCTAAGGGAGACCGGCACACATTAGGTGAGGAGAGGCATACAAGTAAGTGAAGAAAATTCTAACTTTCTTGATAAGCTTAATGAGGATGATAGTCCTAGGAGACAGCTTAAATAACATAATGAGGAGGATGAGATTCCAAAGAAAGTAAAACTCACTATTCCTATATTTTGAGGGTGATTAGCCCTGATGTTTAAAACTCACTATTCCCATATTTTGAGGGTGATTAGCCCTAATGTTTACATAGGGTTGAAAAGGTAGGTGGAGCTAGTCTTTGACTACCGCTTTTATTTAGAAGCACAAAAGATAAATCTTGTAGCTGTAGAATTTATAGATTAAACTATAATTTCATAGGACCAATTGTATATGAGTAAGAGAAGATCAGGTGAGCATCTTATCCATACTCAACATGAAGTAAAGGCAGAGATGCAAAAAAGATTTTTGCCCTACCATTACCATAGTTATTTGCATTACAAATTGTGGACCTTGATGTAAGGGAGCAAAAGTGTGGAAGATTACTAAAATGATATAGTGATGGCATTATTAATGAGCGTTAACATTGTAAAGGACTGAGAAGGTACCATGGTAAGGTTCATTATAGGTTTTAATAGAGATATCACCAATGTTCTTGAGTTCCGCCTCTATGTTGAGCTATAGGATTTATGGAAAGGCCATAAAAGCATACAAGCAACTCAAGTGGAGGGTTGTAAATCAAATGCATCTGATCACCACATCTAGGACCTTTCGTAGTGGGAAGGAAAGGATAGCACCTATTGGAAGCTCCAAACCAAAAATGTCATCCAGGGTGGAAGCTTTAGAGGTTCAAAATCCTACAAACCCTAGCTTATCTGCTACTCATAATAGAGATATTATATGTTGCAAGTGTTAATGACTTAAGGGAGAGAGCATATTGCCATACAATGCCCGAATAAACCAACAAAAGTGTTGACAAATAAAAGTGAAATTGTCATGAATGAGGAAGGCACTAGAGGAGATGAAATGTAATCATTGAAGGAGGTGACATTGAAAGATGATGATGGAGTTTGTGCAAGTGCTTGAGTACTTCATTTTTGTGGTTATGTATACCTTAAATTCTAAAGCAAGGGAGAACAACTACAAGGAGCAACAAGGAAATATTTTGCATACAATGTGCTAAATTTAAGGTAAGGCTTGTAGTTTAACTGTAGATAGTGGTAGTTAAATAAATGTAGCCAATACAATGTTAGGGGAATGATTATCACTACCATTTAGAGGTCATGCCAAATCGTACAAGTCATAATCGTTGAATAATAGTGGGGACGTTAAGGTGACAAAGTAGGTATATGTGACACTTGAGTTTGGAAAGTAAAAAGATGGGGTACTTTTTGATGTAATACCAATACAGGAAGCCACACTTGTTGTGGAGGCCTTGACAATACAATAGGAAAGTCATATTTAATAGACACAAATAGGGATACCTTTCACTTTTGCAATAGGAAGACCACTCTCATGCCATTCACACCAAAGGAAGTTCATATAGGAACAATATGAATTACAATTAGAGAACAAGAAAATGGAAAGAAAGGTTGAGAGTTTTACGGAAATTTAAAGAAAAGAGAAAGAAAATATTGTAAGATGACAACTATGATAGATGTGAGGGTAGCTTTAAGTAGTAAGAGAGGAGTGGTACTGTTAATGTACAAAGAAAACTATTTCCTATCAGAAGAGATATCACCTAACTTTGTGTTAGGTGTAATCATACCAAATAAACCCACATATAAGACCAATCTAAAAGAAACTAAGGAGATTTAATAGCAAGTTGAAGAGGTGAATATGAAAGGATGGTTTTAAGAGAGTATCAGCTTGTAAACAATCCTAGTGTTGCTAATGCTAAAGAATGATGGATTATAGTGTATGTGTGTGGACTACAAAGTTGTAATTGGTAATAAGGTAATGTATCGATATCCCATACTTAAGCTAGATGATATGTTGGACAAATTACATTGTGTTGCTATATATTTAAAGTAGATCATAAGAGTGGGTACCAACAAATACGAATAAAATAAGTGAATGAGTGAAAATGTGTTTAAGACAGTGTTTGGGCTATATTAATGGTTGGTAATGCTATTTAGGCTTATGAATGCACCTAGTACATTTATCCGTTTAATGGATCATGTTTTGCATGAATTCATAGGAAAATTTGTGTTTGCCTATTTGATGATATTTTAGTTTAGAGTAACACCACACCTAAGCATGCTAAACTTGCAATATATTTTTGAGGCCTTATGTAAAATGAAACTATATGCCAACCTTAAGAAGTGTACATTTTGTGTTGATGATTATATATTTCTAGGTTTTCTGTGTGCAGGGTGTAAATACATAGGGCATACAAGTGGATAAAAAAAAAGTGAAAGCCATTCAAGAGTGGCTATTGCTAACAATATTGTCCAAGGTAAAATGTTTTCATGAACTAATAAGCTTTTACTAAAGATTTGAACATAATTTCAGTACCATAGTTACTCCAATTACTGCAATCTTCAAGAAAAATGCAAAGCTCTCTAGTAGGGAGAAATGCAAAAGTGAGCTTTCCATACATTAAAGAATAAGTCTACTAATGCTCCTATTTTATCTTTACATGACTTTTTTTAAGACTTTTAAACTTAAATATAATGCATCTAATGGGGGAATTAGAGCTCTGTTAATGAAAGAGCAAAGGCCCATAGCTTACTTGCATGAAAAGCTAAATGGGGTTGCACTTAAATAAGCAAAATATGACAACGAGATGCATTTGTGGGAGAGGGCCCTAAAAACGTAATAGCATTATTTAAAGCTTAAAGAATTTGTCATTCATCCAAATCACATGCCTCTAAACAACCTTAAGAGCAAAGGTAAGTTGAACAAGTGGCATATATGGTAGGTAACTTTTATTAACACATTTCCTTATGTGATTAAGTACATAAGGCTACAAATAATGTGGTTGCAAATGCTTTATCACACCGTTATACACTTCCTACCACCTTAAATAATAGGGTGTTGGGGTTTGAACATATTAAAGAATTGTATGATAAAGATGAGGATTTTGGTGAAGTGTTTGGATAGACTAGCAAAGGAGTTCATTGAAAATGTTTCAAATATGAGGGTTATTTGTTCTAAGTTGATAAGTTGTGAATTCAAAAATGTTCTTCGTGTGAATTGCTTGTGATAGAGGCTCACGATGGTGGATTAATGCGATACTATGGTGGCACTAAGACTATTTTAATCTTACGTGAGCATTTCTATTGCCCACACCTAAGCGAGATATAGAAGGAGGGGTTGAAAGATGCATCAAGGGCAAAGAGATGAAATCTAAGGTACAACCATATCGTCTTTATACCCATTTCCCTATTCTGATACGCCTTAAATTAATATCTCTATAGATTTTTTTTGGGATTACCTAGAACTAGGATTGTTAAACATTTCATCTTGGAGGTAGTTGATACTAGCCCACTTTATTTTATGCCACAAATCAGCTAATGCATCCCGTGTTGCTAATTAGTTTTTCTAAGAAAATATTTGACTATATGGCAAACCTACAATAATAGTGTCAAATAAGGATGTAAAATTCTTAAGTTGTTTCTAGAAGACTTTGCAATGCAAGTTTGATAGTAAATTTTTATTTTCTACTACCAATAACTTGGAAGTGGATGGTCAAATTGAAGTAGAAAATAGGAGAGAGACTACTACAAGTTGAGTTTTCATATAATAAAAGCACACATTCCTCAACTCACATGTCACCAATTGAAGTTGTATATGGTTTTAATCCTTGAACTCCAAGGATTTACAACCATTGCAACATAATGAGCAAGTAAATTGTATATATCAAAAAAAGGAAAAATTAGTAAAGCAGTTGCATGAAAGACTTTGCTAAAACATTGAGAGAAAAAATGAGCAATATATGCAACTAGCCAACAAAGGGTATAAGAAGGTCCTATTGGAGCTTCGAGATTTGGTTCAGGTAAACAATCACAAAAAACATTCCCAAAGCAAAGAAAGTCTAAACACATTCCTAGATGTAATGAACAGTTTCAAGTACACGAGAGAGTTAAAGACAATGCTTACAAGTTGCAATTCTTAGATGAGCATGAAATAAGTGCTGCATTCAATATTACTAATTTGAGTCCATCTTATGCTAATGATGAGTAAGGAGCTAAATGGAGGGTAATTCTTTCTTAAAAGAAGGGGGATGATGTGAGTTTCTAGCTAAGATCAAAGTATGTATTTAAGAATAACTAGAGGACTAATACATGTTCTAAGGCCAAAAACGTCAAAGAAGCAATGGTGATGCTTGATAAAGAATTTCAAAGGGATTTAGTCTAGTAGAGAGGCCTAGAGAACTAAAGAAGTGTTTATGGATTAACTTGGTGTGAAGTAAGGAAAGAGATAACTTTTTGACAACATTAAGATCGATTCAAGACACAACCGGATCAATCTTACATGGACTGGATAAATCCTAGGTAGAAACAAAACAATATGAGGATGCACCTTCTAAATTGACAATCCATCAAAGAAAGGATCGATCAAAATAGAGGTAGATTCACATTGATATTGATCATAAATATTTAGCTCGGATGCTAAGGGGAGATCGATCAATCAAAATGGAGGTAGATTCACATTGATATTGATCGTAAATATTTAAATCGGATGCTAAGGGGAGATCAACACAATTAAATATGCAAAACTCTCTATAGATATGAACAAGTAAGGACCAAATCGACTAGGATTGATCCGAGGGCCAGTTGATCGATAATGAGAGTCACTAGGTCAATCACAATGATAATGAGTGACACAATATTTCCATGTTGTAGTAGAATTATTTACCATATATCACTTAGGATTTTCCCTACATAATTATACACAAATTTTAGGATATTTTATCAAGCCCTAGCACTATGATGAAGGTCCTTAGCATATGGAATAAGAATCTTTTGTTACTTGATTAATAAAATTCCTTTTTTCCTTGAATTTAGGAGTTCTCAATTCTTGTGAAACTACCCATTAAAATTGAGTTATTCTAAGCTCCCTTCAGAACATTCATGATGCATCAAATAATATAGGAGTGTTGGTTATGGTGCTCCATCATTTGCATTCATGCAATTTGTTGCATTTGGTTCATATCCTATAGTTTGTATAAGCAGGATTTGTGCAGGTTCAAACTACACCTCTATCTATCAAACATAATGCTTTCATGCATGCGTCACTACCTTTTTGTTTAGTATTGCAATATGAGGTGGTTGAAATTAAAGGTCACTAGAATTGTGGTGTTAAGCTAGTCTATGCCCAGTATCATGTCACAATTACCTAATTTCAGGATATGAACTTCAAATTCATATTCCTTTCATTTCATCCTTCATCTGTGTCTTCTACATTCTAAGCTACTCACTAAACAATTGCCTCTAGCAATGGTAAGGGCTAGAGGATGTGAATACACTAGTTTGATCGTTGTTTCCATTAACACCCTAGGACTTATAAAGCAATGTTGGCTTCCCATGTCCACCAAAATTTAGATAGGTTTTCCATAGATTATGGCATCCAATCGAATAGTACATGGTGTTGAAGTACTAATAATTTTCTTAAGCATTACCTCTGCTTTAGTTCACACCTCCTTATTACTAGGTTCAATGTCATCACCCACATTACCCTATTCCACTTCTTTTTCTTTTATCTAGAGTACGGATTTGTCCTTGCATCAATGACTTGGACTTCACTTCTATCCAAAATAGGAATAGGTGTTTCCTCCACGGTTGCCCATTTTGGGCAACCTTTTTAGTTGAGACTTTAAAATTGGTTTGCTTACTGCTACTGTTGCTATTGGCTAGCTTGGCTAATGGTGTTTTCAGAGGGCTTCTAACTAAGGTTCATCATGTTTTACCAATCAATAAGTCTCCTCTAATGTTTGAGGATTAAACATTATATCCATTTGTCTAGTTTCCTTATTCATCCCTGTAATGAAACTACAAGCGAAGTGGAATTGTGTGAGATAAGGATTAATTTGCAAAATGTTTCCAACATGTTAGCCATGAAATCATTAGAGGCCTAAATGCAATTAGCAATATTCGCTTTGTACCTCAACTTTCTAAATGTCCTAATCAAATGGCTAAGATCTTGTCAATCGTATTTAGATATGATAACTCTCTAAAGCTCATCCCAACTAAAAAATTTTTTATCCACCAAGAAATTGTTCAACCATCTCTTGACTTTTCATCAAAGCATAGAGCCACCAATTAAACTTTTTCTTCTTCATGTGTACTGTAACAATGGAATTACCTCTAGCATTTTGTGATCTAATATCTCACATTATTACCTTTAATAACAAAAGCTCAATCCTAGATTTTCGCTAGATTTTGGCTAGAAAGAATGACGTTGGGGATCAGAAGGTTGATTTAAACTAGCTCCTTACACTTGCATTTCATAGTTTATTAGGACCATAAATGATGCATATATATGTGGTAAAACTAAGGGTGACCCCTCACCAAGTGCTATGTTAAAAACCATTAGTTGATAGCTTATGTTTTCAAAGGCTACCAATATCTAATCCAACATGGTCTCCATGGCAGAATGAGAATCCTCCACTCTCTTTTAGATTCCCCAAATTTTAAGTTAAATTTCTCTGTTGTATGTTTGAATTTTGACTTGATATGGCTTTCCAATTCTAAGATCTACTTCTTGTTATTCTTTTTTGCTATTGGTTACAACCAGGACTTTACCAATTTTAGGTGCCAAGAGCATGTCGCTAATACTAATTGTAATGATCTGATTATCGGCTTAGTAAATTCAAGATCAAATTGTACTAATGGTGATGGCTTGAATATGTTTTTTCTTCAACTAAATTTTGGAGAATTAAGACCCACAAATTTAGTCTAGAGTGGAGCAAAGTAATTTTGGTGAAGCTTCTAGATCAAGGGAGTTGAGGTATTTTTACTTGACAAACAATGTAGAATATTTAGATTTTTCCAAGAGAAATTTGGCAATTCACTGCTAGGCTAAATTAAATGTTTGACAATTGTGTTAAAAGCTCAAATTCTCCTTTGTGACTTCCTCTCTTCCTTAGCTAAATATGGTTTTACTCTTCTCTATTTTTCGACAATAGGATTATAGAAACCGTAAGAAATATATATTTCTTAAATCCTCATGAAGTGATCTATTATTTTATCAAAGCATAATCTTGATTCTCATTTCCATTTGGTTTGGTTTGTTCTATTCTTCCCCATTCAATGAATCCAAATCCTTCATGGCGATGAGGCTGACATGATATAGATGTTACACTACACTAAGTGAGGGTTCTGGTGAGGACTTGATTTCATTAGAAGTCTATGAAGAAGAGAACTAGAATAGATTAAGAGTGATGAATAGAAGAGAAAGGGGGGAGAACAAATAGAAGGAGAAGGAATACATAAGTTTTTTTTATTTCCAAACTTATTTTCTTTCTATTTACATCTCAAAAAATTTATACGCATTCTTGTAATAATTATTCCCTCAAATTTCTAGTTGAAAATAAGGTTAGCTCTTCAAATTTGATAACACAAACATCAAGTTGGAACAAGAGTTAATTGGAGAATTCAACATGTAATTTGAAGGTGACAAGATCCAAGGGCCCAAAAAGGAACTTTCTCAAGAGTTTCAAGAGGTAATTGAGCATATGGAGACATATGAGAAGTCAAGAAGAGCTTATGAATCAACTTGGTGTGAAACAAAGAGGGAAATAACCTTCTGAATAGCATTAGGATTGATCATAAAGGAGTTTGGATTAATCCAAAGCAAAGACCAACATGGAGTAGCTTTTAGAGCTCAAGGTATTACAATCGCATAGGATTGTGATCAATCATAGGATGCGCAATTGTAAAATCAGAAGCTTAGATATATGTTCGAGAAGTAGAATCAACATTATGATCAATACTTGAAGCTGAAGATTGATTTGGAACTAAGATTAATCGCACAAGTTCCAAATCAATCCTAGTGGTAGATTAGAGCTCAAGTTTTTCAAGTTTTGTTATGATTCCTTTCCAAAACTTAACCTAGTCCTTTTAAATTACTTTTAGCCAAATTTAGCCAAGTTTTTGGTCTTACCTAGGACTACAAAAAGAGGTTTGATTAATGAAATTATTTCTCTTAGTTTTCTCTAGAATTTAAGAGTTTTTCAATTCTTGTGAATCCAACTCTAAATTGAGCTATTCGAAGAATTTTATGGAACAATTTGTGATGTCAACTGATGTGACAAGTTAGTTGTGGTTGACTTTTGATAAAGTTTTTCAAATTCGTTCTGTTTGGGTCATATCTACGTAATTCATTGAAGCAAGATATTGTTAGGTTTAAGAATACACCGTCTATCCTAATTTTATGCTTTCATGCATGCATTAATTGGCATCAAAATTGGCCACATCAGTTGTTGTACTAGTCAGTGGTCTATGTAGCAATTCATATCTTTCGTATCTTTTCCAAGTTCCTTCTCCTCTTCTCCATAAATTCTAAAAAAGAATTAAAAATTTTAAAATTGCTTGTATTCTCCAGTAAGTTATTTCTTCATTTGATTATTGTTTTTTAAAAGTTTAGAAAACCAAAAGCAGTGAAAAGAAATGGAAAGAGTTACAGCAGCAACAAGAATAAGGTGTTATTGGAAAAAAAAACAGGGGGATTTGGGAAGTCTTGGATTGAGATTAGAATTGGCACAACTGAAGGAGATTGAATTGGAGGTAGAATTATGGTAGAATTTGGATTTATGCTAAAAATTTCATGGTAGTGATTGACCACACTACCGTTGGATCGATCCAATTCTATTTTTGTTTGCTGAATGATCCTATTGCTTGAAATCCTAACTGATCACACCTTACCTTGATTGATCACAATTTCCTCCTCAGGCTAAGATCATTCTAGTTGACTCCAAATCCATTGCTTGGTTTCCTTCTACTTCAAATAAATCTTTTTTCACTAAGGTCAACCGACCAACCTATTTTTCAACCTTGGACTGCTCTTTTTATATTTGGATCAATCCACTAACTTAAAATTTTTGTCTCACGCACTTACACACCATTAGGAGATACATCACTTGAGTTCTAAAGGAATAATTGGAATTTCTTGAGGTGGCACAAGAATTAAGTTTGTAAGTCCACAATTCAGTGCTTTATTGCATGATAAACAAGTGAGAGGTAACAAATGAATGATTACATCTTGTACGGTAAGAGGACACTCACACACACCATGCATTTCATATCTGTCTACACATTATATTTTCAAGATTCTAGGAGACAATACATTCTACGTGAGGCAGTTGAGAGACGCTCTGGTAATCATCAACTAGAAGTTTGATAACTTTTAGGAATCATGTACGATGACATGTGGTAGTTCATTACCTCATAGAGTTAGGGATAAAGAGGAGTTGAAACCTAGATCAAATGGATCTACCCACCAAGATAGGTCAAGAAGGTATGTTGGTGATGAGTTTACTAATGTTGTTGAGTGTGTAATTGTTGACCTTACAAGGAGACGCTCATGGAAGAATCTTGATGAAGATGGTGATGAGTCCCTTGGGCCTTCCATTCCATTATTTCAAGTACACGTTAACCTAAAAGCATACTTTGAATGGGAAAGAAAGTTGGAATTAGTTTTTAACTCTCATCATTGTTCAAAAATACAAAAAGTGAAATTTTCTACACTAGTGTTTATGGATTATACTAAATCTTAATGGAGTAAGTTTGTTCATAATAGATGGAGTTATAGGGTAAGTCAAGTCACCACATGAAAGGAATTGAAAAGGATAATGACATATAGGTATCTCCCATATTCTTTTCAATGTGTGTTATGCACAAAACTTGATAATTTAACTCAAGAAGAATTAAGTATTAAGGAATATTATAATGAGTTGAAGTTTGTAATGAGAAGAGTTAATTTTGATATGGATGTCAAAGAAACTATAAATAGCTTCCTTAATAGATTGAACGATAAATTATAGAGATAGTTGAGTGTCAATGCTATGAAGCCATCAAGGTTATAGTTGAAAGAGCCATTCAAGTATAATGATAGCTCAAAAGGAGGAGTATTAAGAAGATCACTTAATACGACTCTCATGGAAATATTGTGAGGAAAGTACTCGATGAGTAATCTTGACACTCATAACTACATAAAGGATAGCTCAAGAGAAGGGGTATTAGGAATCTTGACACTTGAAGAGATTAGAAGGACATCTTACATAACTACATTTAACCTTAGGATTAGTCAGCAATGTAGGGAAAATTTTGCCAAGTTTGGAACTTGTGGGAGTGACCAAGAGTTTACATGTTCCCAAAAAAGCTAAGTTGCAAAACAAGAGTAAAACTTAAGGGCATTACTAGTAATACACTATATATGTTAGTGGTAATGCCAATATTTCATGAGTGATACTAGAGGCATATTGGCTTTATATGTATATTTTCTAATATATTAATAAAATATTGATTTCATCATATCAATATTATGGCAAGTTTTTTAAGCATACAAATCATGAATGGCGTACAGTGCTGCATGTGCTCTGTGCTTGTGTTAAGAAGCCTTATTCATAGGGAGTTGTGAATATGGGCACAACCTTACCTTAGTACACAATCACTAAAACTAGTTTGTGAGTTACAAACACCCTAAAGAGCACTAGAGAGTCAGTACAATTTGTGCATCATATTTTCATACAATGAATGTCTTTCCATGCAGTATAACATATTGAGAACACATGTGTGTATACACCATTAGAGAAATATCATTCAAACACTGACTCAAAGAACAAAGTAGACACATCGAGTTCACTCTTTGTTGTCAATATTCTGCTTTGTGATCGTGTTAAAAAGGCATCGGCTTTAGGCCTAAAATGGCATGCTTATCGTGTATGCATAATGGTCACATTTCATTAAGGCATTAAGGGTTAATATCTATCCTAGTATGGGATAGGGTCATAGCCTAAACTACCATTGTCCGAGTGCATAAGGAGGCATGTGTGCATTTAATAAAAGATTTGTCTCGTTACAAATGAGTAAGGCATTTGTCCTATGTAATTAATGTTCATGAAATAGAAAACTTGGCCAAGGTAATGTGCAATTGGAAAGGAGTTTTAGTTAGAAGCATTAGTCACATGAGGTAACATCAATTGATCATATAACCAAGTTTGTAAGTTTGACTAAATTCATAGGTCGCACTTGGTTATAACAAAGCAAGATAAAGGACCTATACTACATAATATTCATGATCTGAAAGGTTCAGGAGATCCATTCACTTCATCTTACTTAGGTTATTATATAAGTTGTAGGGTAGGAGTCATCCATATCCTTTGAGCTATGCTTGTTATCAATTAAGGATGAATCTAGAAAGTCACATACAAAAGAATGGAATGAATGTCAAGTGGTAAATTAGTGGAATATGAATGATGCTTGAGAAGTCTCAAAGAATAATTTATTTGGTTGCAATTAGATTGAACCAAATGAATTCCTAGAGTACTTGTTTATAATGAGATTGTTAATTGAAAGTATAATAGGCCTTGAATTTAATTATTGGAAATTAATTAAATTAAAGGGGAAAGACACTAGTAGGCCATGATTATTAATAGAGATTAATAACATCTAAGAAACCCATGGAACCTATACCATGTTTGTCATGGGTGTTATATGTGGCAAGGGAAGCCTACCATATGTATGACTTTATATCTTGACTATATATATATATATATTTAGATTATCGTGATTTAAAACTCTTATATATATATATATATACGTATTTTTATTTTATTTTCTTGATAAACCAAAAACTCAAAATCTTGGATTTCTCAAAGCTCTTTCTATTCATCAAAACACCTTGAACAATCTGGTTCAAGCAAAAGATTCCACAAAGACAAATGGTCAAAGACAAGCAAGTCGCAAAACAAGAAGACCCAGCATGAAGCAAACACAAGCAAAGCCATTGACCTAGTATGATGCTGTAGTCAAGGAAGAAACGGAAGCAAAAGAATTAGAGGACACAGCACAATCTGAGTTCCTCGACCCAAATATCCAAAAACTATTTCTTACATTCTGCCAATCCCCTAAACTCCAAAAAGCCCTCTCAAAAAAGAGTGACTCAAGTGAGAGCTCTCAAAGAACAAAAGCCCCAGCAAATATACCAAACATTTCAAAACCAATTTTCAAAATAGAAACTCCCAGTACCAGTTCTTCACAAAGATCATACCCAGCCAAATATTTTACAAAACCAACCTGTCATAACATTATTCCTCTTGAGAAAGGAATATCTTTCAAAACACCCTTTGAGTGTGCTCAAAAATACTTTGGAAATTACCTTTTTGTACCTACCGATCCAACAAAAACAGCAGAGTACTGTCAAACAATTCTTGAGGTTACACAGTCTATTACCCTCATTCACCACAAAGAACTCCAAACCAGCAAATACCATCTTATTCCCTTGCAAAAATCCACAGTCTTATCTCCATCAGCATGGCTTAATGAAAATCTTACCAAACCCATTTCCTTTGTCTATCAAAATACACATAATGAGCAAAGCAAAATTACTTTCAACTACTGGGATTATCAACAAGCCTGATTCAATGCCTTCCTTATCCAAAACCCCAAATATTCCCGTAATTGGTTATTTTTCTTCAAAGAATGTGAACCCATTGCCTCCTTTCCATATTTGTGGAATTCATGGTGAACCTATTTTGGTATAACTAAAGATGACATTTCAGGTACACTTCTTGAAGCCTATAACCTTTTCAAAACCCATTACAAACCCAACCCAGATGAAACAAGATTTCCTCCAATGGCAAATCTTTGTTCACAAAAATTCCTTCCTTGGGTACTCTGTTGGTATTTTGACATTCAGAAACAAAATAATGTCTCTTTTCTAAGGAGATATTTTAAAATAAGAATATGGGAAAAGTTCCAACCAGCAGGACACCTTACTTCAGAAGGAATGAAAAATTTCCTTAGCTTGAAACAACACCAGGATAAAAAACAAACAGAATTCATGGCACAAAAATCAAAGATGCAATCCATGATTGCAGCAGCAAAAACTCCTAAAGAAGTTGCAAAAATTCTGTCCCAGTTCACTCCACCAAAAGAAGAAGTTGGGACATCAAAATCACGAATCCTCCACTGAAGACGACAAAGCAATTCCAGACTTTGAAGCCTTTGGAAATTCAGGTTTCTGAGTCAGCTGGAGCCGCTTCGTTACTTAGGCCGAATCAAGGGTAGTTAGTCTCGAAGAGTGATAGGGCAATCAATCCCGATGAATAGCCTAGGGTCATGGTATAGTTGATGACCTGTGTCAATTTTGAGTCATAACCATGGAGCCACTGTTCCACCATTCTACTTCTTCAAACTCTGTGTCTAGTACCTCCCAGGATTCAACTAGGAGAGCGATAAATACCGAGGAAATTATTATAGAAAATTTTGATAAGGCTATTGATATTTGGAAAATTTCAGAAGTCAAAAAGCATGAGATTTATGAAAGATCAAACATTTTCAGTTTCAAAAATGATTTTGTCATCAAAACTGAGGAAAGTAATATTCAGATCTTTAAGAGTTCTGAAACCATTCCTCTTCTTTTGCAAAAAACTCTTCAAAAATATTCTGAAAAGGTTTCAAATTTACCCACTTAGGACTTGTCTAAGTAGAATTCAAACCCTTAACCAAAGAAGGTCTTAACACCTTAATCCTTGCAGCACTTCGAGACACTAGGTTCACAAACTTGGCTGATTCTTTACTCAGCTCAATTGAGTCTAGTTTGTGCCGAGGTCTAATTTCTTTTGACTGTTATCCAAACTTGACCATTTCTCTGAAGGACAAAAATATTCTCAAATCTTTAGTCCTTCAAATCCAAACACATAACTACAAAATGCTTGAGAGATCCATCCCGATAGCAATTATTTATCATTTACACTTCAAAGTTATGCATTCAGCCTTTGCCTCAAAAATTAAGATGATCTCTTCCACTAGAGGAGAGACTCTTCTCTTGCAAACAGATCTGATCAGATCTAATATCATTACTACCAAAATTATTCAATGGAAAGAAGTAAGTCTTCCATATGAATGGGATCTTGAAAATGCTATTCCAACACAACCTCACGAGCCTACTTGACCAAATACCCAGGTAAAAAACATTAAGCAGTTTGCTGATAGAAGCGTCAAACTTTCCTTCCACAGAAATTCATTTTCTAACTCCAGATCTGAAACATCTTCAGCAAAAAGCACCATAGATTTGGAAAGAATCTCCCAAATCCCTTCTGTTATTGAAACAAGATCAAGGTTCTCCACTTCGGATCTTCCAAAAGATTTTCCTTCTACTTCAAATTTTAGAAATGTTGATTATAGCACTCAAATTCCAAAACCAGTTTATGTGCAAAATTCGAAAGACAACCAAAGTCTCCTTCTGAACAGTCTGAGCCTCTTAGCCTTGATTTTTCTGCTGTAACAGAAAATCTAATTGCTAATGAACTCAACATTCTTGAAGAAGAATTTGTTGTCAACAAACAATTTCTTTGTAAAGACTTTTATTCAAAAGAAAATTCTAAAAAAAGAATTTGGTTTTTCAAAACTTTTCCTGAAACAAAACAAAAAATTCAAGAAGAATATTATGATTTATTGTTCAAAATAAAATTTATATTTTCTTCTTCGATTGGTTTGAGATTTATGCTACTAATAATAGTATCATTTATCCTTTCAAAACTTCCTTAAATCTGGTTACCTTGAGAAACAAAAATCCAGACTTTATAGAGTGGGAAACCTCTGTAGGATCGAGGATTGTTTCAAATCATCCTCCTTTGCAAAATATCAAGCTTACTGTTTCCAACAAAGCTGTGAAAGCGACCCTTTACAAAACTCCACGAGATGACAATTTAAAGAAAATTGTCACTCAAAATAATTTTTCAAATATTCATCTTAATACGATTGGGAAGCAACTTGATTGTATTGATAAACATATTCAAAAACAGCCTATTTAGCTTAGCAAAAAAGATTTAAAAAAATCCTGTTTTTAAGCCTTGTTTAGTCTCAAAAGGTTCTGTCAAAAATATTCAAGAGAGTAAGAGTGACTCTCAAAAACAGTTTTCAAAAATTTCAGCTGATGATTCAAATATTGTTCTTGAAACACAACATCCACTAGCAAATCTCCTATTATCAATACTCTTTCCCAAAAATTAGAAGCTGATCAAGCTACTGATAAGTTCAAAAGTCCTCAAATCAATATGTTGCCTAACATGCTTATTGTCCTTGTGCCTAACATTGTTCTGGCAAAACCAATATCTCAGTTCCGTTTCAGTGCTTCATCTGTTTATGAATGGAACATTGATAACTTTTCTGAGTATCAAATTCTTTTTACCCTTCAGCAAATGACCATGGCTGCAAATGCCTACATAACTCAAAACAATGTTTCTGACAGAGCAATTGCAGAAATTCTTATTATCGGATTTTCTAGTTAACTCAAAGGATGGTGAAATGCCTAACTCCTTTCAAATCTTCGTTGCATAAAACTCGCCATTTTCAATCCTATAAAAATAGTTTCTTGACTAGAGTCATGCTCTAAGAAGACTCTAACCAGCCTTTTGGAAAGAAAAATTCCTTGCCGGTCTTCCAACACTTCTTGGTGAAAAGGTTTGGAACCATATCAAAGAAATTTCTCAAAAGAAAATCATCCCTTAACGATGATTATACCTATGGCCAACTTGTTGGAATCATCTAACATGAAGCTTGAAAATCTGCCACGATTTGAAGCTCTAAAAACATCTCAAGATAGAGATGAAAAAAACCAAAATCGAATTGGGTACATTTTGCTAACAATTCGATATCAATCCCTTCAAGAAAAGCACATTCTTCTTGTCAAGAAAATTGTGACCACGACAAGTCCAAAGGTTACAAAAAACCCTTATAGAAGAATTACAAATCTTACAAAAAACCTTCTAGGGAGGATTTTTACAAAAAGCCTCTCAAGAAGATCAAAAAATTTCAGCCTAAAAATTTCTCCAAATCCCTAAAGGATGTCAAGTGTTTCAAATGTCAAAAATTTGGACACACTGCAAAGTATTGCAAACTCAATGGAAAGATTCATGAGTTGGTTCTTGGAGATGACATTCTCAGCAAACTTTCAAATCTTCTTGTCAGTACCTCTGAAAATTCTTCAAACTTGAAGCATTAAGTTCCTCTGTTTCAAAAGAAAATAAAAAATGTCTTCAAATCGATGAAGCAGCCTCTTCTAGCCGCCATACCTCTTCTCAAAAAACTTCTTCTGAAGATGATATTGGATTTTCAGTCCATGTCTTGACTTCAAAATAGGAAACAATTCTTAACATTATTAACCAAGCCGATAGTCCTGAGTTAAGGAAAGAATGTCTTGAAAAACTCCTCAAAACTTTCACTACCTGTGAAAAGGAACCAAAACCATCCTCTCAACCTATGATATCAAAGAATACTTATGACCTTACGAGTATTCTTAACAAACAGAAGCGCAAATCCAAAGATTTAATAGTCCAAGATTTCCAAAAGGAAATTAGAATTGTTAAATAAGATTTACGAGATCTCAAGCAAAAACAAAAATAGGAAGAGGAAGCTATTAAGCACATTCTCTCCAAAATCCAATCCAATGAAGAATCTTCATCAAATGATAAAGAAGATCCTATTGAGACAAACATCCAAGCACTTCATGATACACCAAAAGAATTTCTCTTTATCTAAGAGAATTACAACAAGGAAATACATGATCAAAATCATGCTTGAATTTTCTTCTGATTTCTGCCTTGATACCATTGCCCTTTTTGATACTGGTGCAGACTTCAACTGCATTAAGTCTGGCATGGTTCCAAACAAATTTCTTGAAAAATCCCATGCAAAACTTTCAACTGCAAACAATGCAAAACTTTCCATCAAGTCAAAAACTTTTACAAATATCATTAACAATGATATATCTCTCAAAACAGCCTTTGTTGTTGTCCAGGACATACACCATTCGGTTATTCTTGGAATACCTTTTATCAATATTATAACCCCTTACAGAGTTAATTCTGATTCAATTTCATTCAAAATAAACCACAAAAAGTTGTTTTTTCCTTTTCTTGATAAACCAAAAACTCGAAAATTTTGATTTCTCAAACCTTTTTCTATTCATCAAAACACCTTGAACAATCTTGTTCAAGCAAAAGATTTTCAACTCCAGGATTTACACAAAAATATATCTTTCAAAAGAATTCAAGAGCAGTTGAATACCTCATTTATCAAAAAATAGATCAAAATCCTTCAAAAATCTGTCGAAGACCAGATTTGTGCTGATCTTCCAAATGCTTTCTGGAATAGGAAACAACATATTGTTGGCCTTCCTTATGAAGATTATTTTTCTGAAAAGCAAATTCCCGCCAAAGCTTGCCCTATTCAAATGAACCATGAACTAGAAGAACATTGTAAGAAAGAAATACAGGATTGTCAAGACAAAAAGCTCATTTCTAAGTCATGCTTCCCATGGAGTTGTGCAGCCTTTTACGTCAACAAAGACTTAGAAATTGAGAAAGGAGTCCCAAGACTCATCATCAATTACAAACCTCTTAATGATGCTCTCAAATGGATTTGGTATCCAATTCCAAACAAAAAGGATTTATTTCAAAACTCTATGATTCTGTTATCTTTTCGAAGTTTAATATGAAATCTGGTTTCTGGCAAATTCAGATTTCTCCAAAAGACAGATACAAAACCACCTTCACCGTTCCATTTGATCAGTTCGAATGGAATGTCATGCCTTTGGTCTCAAAAATGCTCCTTCTGAATATCAGAGGATTATGAATGACATTTTCTCTAAATATTCAAAATTCTGCATTGTCGACATAGACAATGTACTCATTTTCTCAAAAACTATTGATGAACATTTAAAAACATTTCTTTATATTTCAAAAAAGAATGGTATTGTTGTTTCAAAATCAAAGGTCTCCCTCTTCCAAACAAAAATCAGATTTCTTGGACATCATATTTCACAAGGTACGATGACTCCTATTGGTAGATGTCTTCAATTTGGTCAAAAATTTCCTGACCAAATTCTTGACAAAAAACAACTTCAAAGATTTCTAAGATGTTTGAATTATGTCTTAGATTTCTTTCCTAACATTAATAGGACTGCAAAACCGTCACATGATCGTCTTAAGAGAAACCCAGTTCCCTGGACAAGCTTGCATACAGACACAGTCTGTTATATCAAAAGCCAAGTCCTTCATCTTCCATGTTTGCATATAACAAACCCAAACCTTTCTAAGGTTCTCCAAACAGAAGCTTCTAAATTAGGATTCTAAGGGATCCTTCTCCAAATCCAAGAAAGCGAAGAGTTTATTGTTCAATTCACTTCAGGACATTGGAATGATATACAGAAAAACTATTCCACTATCAAAAAAGAAGTTTTAAGCATTGTTTTATGCATTCAAAAATTTCAAAGTGATTTACTCAATCAAAAGTTTCTTTTACGCAATGATTGCAAATCTGCAAAAGAAGTTTTGAAAAACGATGTTCAAAATCTTACATCAAAACAAATATTTGCCAGATGGCAAGCTGTAATATCTATTTTTGAGTTTAATATTGTATTTATTAAAGGCAATGTTAATTCCCTGCCTAATTTCTTGACCCATGAGTTTCTACAAAACATGAGCGATGCCTCCCAAATTACCACAAAGACAGATGGCCAAAGACAAGCAAGTCGCAAAATAAGAAGACTCCAGCATGAAGCAAACACAAGCAAAGCCACTGACCTAGTATGATGTTGTGGTCAAGGAAGAAAAGGAATCAAAAGAATTAGGGAACACAGCACAATATGAGTTCCTCGACCCAAATATCCAAAAACTATTTCTTGCATTCTGCCAATCTTCTAAACTCCAAAAAACTCTCTCAAAAAAGAATGACTCAGGTGAGAGCTCTTAAAGCACAAAAGCCCCAGCAAATATACCAAATATTTCAAAACTTATTTTCAAAACAGAAACTCTTAGTTCAATTCTTCACAAAGATCATACCCAGCCAAATATTTTACAAAACCAATCTTTCATAACATTATCGCTCTTGAGAAAGGAATATCTTTCAAAACACCCTTTGAGTGTGCTTAAAAATACTTTGGAAATTACCTTTTTTTTACCTACTGATCCAGCAAAAACAGCGGAGTACTGTCAAAAAATTCTTGAGGTTACACAGTCTATTATCCTCATTCACCACAAAAGAACTCCAAACCAGTAAATACCAACTTATTCCCTTGTAAAAATCCACAAAGTCTTATCTCCATCAGCATGACTCAATGAAAATCTTACCAAACTCATTTCCTTTGTCTATCAAAATACACATAATGAGCAAAGCAAAATTACTTTCAACTATTGGGATTATCAACAAGCCTAGTTCAATGCTTTCCTTATCCAAAACCCCAAATATTCCAATACTTGGTTATTTTTCTTCAAAGAATGTGAACCCATTGCCTCCTTTCCATATTGGTAGAATTCATGGTGGACCTATTTTGGTCTAATTGAAGATGTTATCTCAAGGACACTTCTTGAAGCCTATAACCTTTTCAAAACCCATTACAAACCCACACCAGATGAAACAAGATTTCCTCGAATGGCAAATCTTTGTTCACGAAAATACCTTCCTTGGGTAATCTGTTGGTATTCTGACATTCAGAAACAAAATAATGTCTCTTTTCTAAGGACATATTTTAAAATTAGAATGTGGGAAAAGTTCCAACCGGTCGGATACCTTACTTTAGAAGGGATGAAAGATTTCCTTGGCCTGAAACAACACTAGGATAAAAACCTGGCCTAAAAATCAAAGATGCAGTCCATGATTGTAGCAACAAAAACTCCTGAAGAAGTTGCAAAAATTCTGTCCTAGTTCACTCAACCAAAAGAAGAAGTTGGGACATCAAAATCACCTGAAGATGCTAAATCCTTCCTTGAAGAAGATGAAGCAATTCCAGACTTTGAAGTCTTTGCAAATTCAGGTTTCTGAAAAAAGAAAAGATTACAAAAGAAAGTTTGCAAAAAGAAAAAGCAAAAAATGCAAAATAGAAAAAGCAAAAAGAAACAAAATTATTGTTCCCTATTATGCAGGTACTATTCAAAGATTCCGATAATCATTTGGTCAAAAGAAGAAGACAAAAAGTATAGTCACTGTAGCAGCACTGTACACTTTCCACTGTGTAGTCACAAGTGCAGTCACTGTTCAAAGTTTTCGAATTTACAAAAAGGCCCTTCCTGACATCATTATAAGAAGGAGTCCACTTCCACTAGAGGAAGGCACTCGAAAGAGGAGTTTTCTCTCCAAAAAATAGAAGGTTTTTACCTTCTCAAAAATAGAGAAACTCAAGCCTCACCCAAAATAGCCAAAAAACCCAAAAGCCTTGTAATAGATAGGATAAGTAGGAATCTTGATCCCTCCGTCCCTATCTACCAAAAACCAATACTTCCTTTTAGAGGAAGGAAATATCCCAAAGGGATAATTCATCGCCAAATTTTCCAAAATTATTCATCTGTAAAAAGTTTGTATCAAGTTTAACCTGATCCATGTATCTTCAAACATTCTGCCTTATGTATCCTCAAATATTTTGCAAATATATTTATTTCTTGCCTTATAATTTTCTTGCCGATTTAAATTTTCTACAAAACATGCCTGTGGTCGGTTTAACCTCCTACTTTAAATTTTCTACAAACATTTCATACATATGGTCGGCATAGCCGCCTGCGTAAATGCCTACATAATCATCTGCAAAAATTGATTTCTAAATCTTCCGCATATTAATTTCCTTATAATCATTTTCTATTTTAATTTTTGAGGTGAGTATCTTGTCCCACTGTCGTTCCTGTCGATCCCCTGGTATTAGAGCCAAATGGGGTAGGGTTGTGTGAGATATTGTTTTTCGTGATTGTGACAAAAATCTTGTCCCAGGTTGAGTAGCCGGAGCCGCTTCGTTACTTAGGCCGGATCAAGGGTAGTAAGTCCTGAAGAGTAATAGGGCAGTCAATCCCGATGAATAGCCTAAAGTCGTGGTATAGTTGATGACCTGTGTCAATTTTGAGTCATAACCATTGAGATAGTGTTCCACCGTTCTACTTCTTCAAACTCTGTGTCTAGTATCTCCCAAGATTCAACTAGGAGAGCGATAAACACCGAGAAAATTATTATAGAAAATTTTGATAAGGCTATTGATATTTGGAAAATTCCAAAAGTCAAAACGCATATGATTTATGAAAAATCAAACATTTTCAGTTTCAAAAATGATTTTGTCATCAAAACTGAGGAAAGGGATATTCAAATCTCTAAGAGTTCTGAAACCATTCCTCTTCTTTTGTAAAAAACTCTTCAAAAATATTCTAAAAAAGTTTTCAAATTTATCCACTTAGGACTTGTCCAAGTAGGATTCAAACCCTTAACCTAAAAAGGTCTTAACACCCTCAATCCTTGCAGCACTTTGAAGCACTAGGTTCACAAATTTTGCTGATTCTTTACTCAGCTCAATTGAGTCTAGTTTGTGTTGAGGTCTAATTTCTTTTGACTGTTATCCAAACTTGACCATTTCTCTGAAGGACAAAAATATTCTCAAATCTTTAGTCCTTCAAATCCAAACGCATAACTACAAAATGCTTGAGGGATCCATCCCGATAGCAATTATTTATCATTTACACTTCAAAGTTATGCATTCAGCCTTTACCTTAAAAATCAAGATGATCTCTTCCACTAAAGGAGAGACTCTTCTCTTGCAAACAGATCTGACCAGATCTAAGACCATTACAACCAAAACTATTCAATGGATAGATGTAAGTCTTACAGATGAATGAGATCTTGAAAACGCTGTTCTAGCATAGCCTCATGAGCCTACTCGACCAAATACCTGGTCAAAAACATTCAGCAGTTTGCTAATGGCCGCATCAAACTTTCTTTCCATAGAAATTCATTTTCTAGCTTCAGATTTGAAACATCTTCAGCAAAAAGCACCATAGATTTTGGAAGAATCTCCCAAATCCCTTGTATTATTGAAACAAGACCGAGGTTCTCCACTTTGGATTTTCCAAAAGATTTTCCTTCTACTTCAAATTTTAGAAATGCTGATTATAGCACCCAAATTACAAAACCAATTTATGTGCAAAATTTTGAAAGACAACCAAAGTCTCCTTCAGAACCGTCTGAGCCTGTTAGCCCTGATATTTTCTACCGTAATAGAAAATCTAATGGCTAATGAACTCAATGTTCTTGAAGAAGAATTTGTTGTCAACAAACAATTTCTTTGTAAAGACTTTTATTCAAAAGAAAATTCTGAAAAAAGAATTTGGTTTTTCAAACATTTTCCTGAAACAAAACAAAACATTCAAGAAGAATATTATGATTTTATTGTTCAAAATAAAATTCATATTTTTTTCTTCGATTGATTTAAGATTTATGCTACCAATAATAGTATCATTTATCGTTTCAAAAATTCCTTAAATCCAGTTACCTTAAGAAACAAAAATCCAGACTCTACAGAATGGGAAACCTCTGTAGGATCGAAGATTGTTTCAAATCATCCGCCTTTGCAAAATATCAAGCTTACTATTTCCAACAAAGCTGTGGGAGCAACCCCTTTCAAAACTCCGGGAGATGACAATTTGAAGAAAATTGTCACTCAAAATAATTTTTCAAATATTCATTTTAGTACGATTGGGAAGCAACTTGATCGTATTAAGAAACATATTCAAAAACAACCTATTCAGCTTAGCAAAAAAGATTTAAAAAAATCCTGTTTTTAAGCCTTATTTAGTCTCAAAAGGTTCTGTCAAAAATATTCAAGACAGCAAGAGTGACTCTCAAAAACAGTTTTCAAAAATTTCAGCTGGTGATTCAAATATTGTTCTAGAAACACCAACATCCACTAGCAAATCTCCTGTTATCAACACTCTTTCTCAAAAATCAGAAGATGGTCAGACTACTGATCACTTCAAAAGTCCTCAAATCAATATGCTGCGTAACATGCCTATTGTCCCTGTGCCTAACATTGTTCCAGAAAAACCAATCTCTCAATTTTGTTTCAATGCTTCTTTTGTTTATGAATGGAACATTGATAACTTTTTTGAGTATCAAATTCTTTCAACCTTTTAGCAAATGGCCATGGCTGCAAATGCCTACAGAACTTAGAACAATGCTTCTGACAGAGCAATTGCAAAAATCTTAATTGCAGGATTTTCTGATCAACTCAAAGGATAGTGGAATAATTATCTCTCCTAACCAGCAAAATGAAATCCTAAACGCCTATAAAACAGATGAAGAGGGAAATTTTATTCTTGATGAAGATGAAAATCCTCAGCAAGATGCCCTCTCCACTCTAATCCTTACTATTTCTCTTTATTTTATTGGTGATCCTTCGCATATCAAAGGCAAAAATGCCGAACTCCTTTCAAATCTTCGTTGCAAAAAACTCAGCCATTTTCAATCCTACAAAATAGTTTCTTGACTAGAGTCATGCTCCAAGAACTCTAACCAGCCTTTTTGGAAAGAAAAATTCCTTGCCGGTCTTCCAACACTTCTTGGTGAGAAGGATCGAAATCATATCAAAGAAACTTCTCAAAAGAAAATCATCCCTTACGATGATTATACATATGGCTAACTTGTTGGAATCATCCAACGTGAGGGCTTGAAAATTTGCCAAGATTTGAAGCTTTAAAAACATCTCAAGAGAGAGATGAAACAAACCAAAATCGAATTGGGTACATTTTGCCAACAATTCAATATCAATCCCTCCAAAAAATCACATTCTTCTTGTCAAGGAAATTGTGACCACGGCAAGTCTAATGGTTACAAGAGACCCTTTAAGAAGAATTACAAATCTTACAAAAAACCTTTTAGGGAGGATTTTTACAAAAAGCCTCCCAAGAAGAACAAAAAATTTCAGCCTAAAAATTTCTCCAAATCCTTGAAGGATGGCAAGTGTTTCAAATGTCAAAAATTTAGACACACTGCAAAGTATTGAAGACTCAATAGAAAGTTTCATGAGTTGGATCTTGGAGATGACATTCTCAACAAACTTTCAAATCTTCTTGTCAGTACCTCTGAAAATTCTTCAAACTCTGAAGCAGAAAGCTCTTCTGTTTCGAAAGAAAATCAAAAATGTCTTTAGATCGATCAAACAGCCTCTTCTAGCCACCATACCTCTTCTCAAAAGACTTCTTCTGAAGATGATATTGGATTTTCAGTCCATGTCTTGACTTCAGAATAGCAAACAATTCTTGACATTATTAACTTTATTAACCAAGTTAATAATCCTGAGTTAAGGAATGAATGTCTTGAAAAACTTCTCAAAAGTTTCACTACATGTGAAAAGGAACCAAAACCATCCTCCCAGCCTGTGATATCAAAGAATACATATGATCTTACGAGTATTCTTAACAAACCAAAGCTCAAATCCAAAGATTTAATAGTCCAAGATCTCCGAAAGGAAATTGGAATCGTTAAACAAGATTTGCGAGATCTCAAGCAAAAACAAAAACAGGATGTGGAAGCTATTAAGCACATTCTCTCCAAAATCCAATGCAAGGAAGAATCTCCATCAAATGATGAAGAAGATCCTATTGAGCCCAACATCCAAGTACTTCATGATACACCAAAAGAATTTCTCTTTATTCTAAGAGAAATTACAACAAGGAAATACATGATCAAAATCACTCCTGAATTTTCTTATGATTTCTGCCATGATACCATTGCCCATTTTTATACTAGTGCAGACTTGAACTGCATTAAGTCTAGCATGTATCCAAACAAATTTCATGAAAATCCCATGAAAAACTTTCAGTTGCAAACAATGCAAAACTTTCCATCAGGTCAAAAACTTTTGCAAATATCATTAACAATGATATTTCTCTCAAAAACAGCTTTTGTTGTTGTCCAGGACATACACCATTCGATTATTCTTGGAACACCTTTTATCAATATTATAACTCCTTACAGAGTTAATTCTGATTCAATTTCTTTCAAAATAAATCACAAAAAGTTTTTATTTCCTTTCTTGATAAACCAAAAACTCGAAATATTTGATTTCTCAAAGCTCTTTCTATTCATCAAAATGACTTGAACAATCTTGTTCAAGTAAAAGATTTTCAACTCTAGGATTTACGCAAAAATATATCTTTCAAAAGACTTCAAGAGCAGTTGAATAACTCTTTTATCCAAAATAGATCGAAATCCTTCAAAAATCTGTAGAAGACCAGATTTGTGCTAATCTTCCAAATGCTTTCTGGAATTGGAAACAACATATTGTTGACCTTCCTTATGATGATTCTTTTTCTAAAAAGAAAATTCCTACCAAAGCTCGCCCTATTCAAATGAGTCATGAACTAGAAGAAAACTGCAAAAAAGAAATACAGGATCTTCTAGACAAAAAACTCATTTTTAAGTCATGCTCCCCATGGAGTTGTGTAGCCTTTTACATCAACAAAGCCTCAGAAATTGAGAGAAGAGTCCCAAGACTAGTCATCAATTACAAACCTCTCAATGATGCTCTCAAATGGATTCGATATCCAATTCCAAACAAAAAGGATTTATTTCAAAAACTCTATGATTCTGTTATCTTTTCAATGTTTGATATGAAATTTGGTTTCTAGCAAATTTAGATTTCTCCAAAAGACAGATACAAAACCGCCTTCACCATTCCATTTGATCAGTTTGAATGGAATGTCATGCGTTTTGGTCTCAAAAATGCTCCTTCTGAATATCAGAGGATTATGAATGACATTTTCTCTAAATATTCAAAATTCTGCATTGTCTACATAGACGATGTACTCATTTTTTCAAAAACCATTGATGAACATTTCAAAAATTTAAAAACATTTCTTTGTATTTCAAAAAAGAATGGTATTGTTGTTTCAAAATATAAGGTTTCCCTCTTCCAAACAAAAATCAGATTTCTTGAACATCATATTTCACAAGGTACCATGACTCATATTGATAGATGTCTTCAATTTGGTCAAAATTTTCCTGACCAAATTCTTGACAAAAAACAACTTCAAAGATTTCTAGGATGTTTGAATTATGTCTTAGATTTCTTTCCTAATATTAATAGGATTGCAAAACCCTCACATGATCGTTTTAAGAAAAACCCAGTTCCCTAGACAAGCGTGCATATTGACACAGTCCGTTATATCAAAAGCCAAGTCCTTCATCTTCCATGTTTGCATATAGCAAATCCAAACCTTTCTAAGGTTGTCCAAACAAATGCTTCTGAATTAGGGTTCGGAGGCATCCTTCTCCAAATCCAAGAAAGCAAAGAGTTTATTGTTCAATTCACTTCAGGACATTGGAATGATATACAGAAAAACTCTTCCACTATCAAAAAAGAAGTTTTAAGCATTGTTTTATGCATTCAAAAATTTCAAAGTGATTTACTCAATCAAAAGTTTCTTTTACGCAATGATTACAAATCTACAAAAGAAGTTTTGAAAAAAGATGTTCAAAATCTTGTATCAAAACAAATTTTTGCTAGATGGCAAGCTATACTATCTATTTTTGAGTTTAATATTGAATTTATTAAAGGTGATGTTAATTCCCTGCCTGATTTCTTGACCTATGAGTTTATACAAAATAGGAGCGATGCCTCCCAAATTACCACAAATACAGGTGGCCAAAGACAAGCAAGTTTCAAAACAAGAAGACTCCAGCATGAAGCAAACACAAGCAAAGCCATTGACCTGATATGATGCTGTGGTCAAGGAAGAAAAGGAAGCAAAAGAATTACAGGACACAGCACAATCTGAGTTCCTCGACCCTAATATCCAAAAACTATTTCTAGCATTTTGCCAATCCCCTGAACTCCAAAAAGCCCTCTCAAAAAAAGTGACTCAAGTGAGAGCTCTCAAAGCACAAAAGCCCAAGCAAATATACCAAACATTTCAAAAACCAATTTTCAAAACAGAAACTCCTAGTACCAGTTCTTCGCAAAGATCATACGCAGCCAAATATTTACAAAACTAACCTTTCAAGACATTATTCCTCTTGAGAAAGGAATATCTTTCAAAACACCCATTGAGTGTGCTCAAAAATACTTTGGAAATTACTTTTTTGTACCAATTGATCCAGCAAAAACACTGGAGTACTGTCAAACAATTTTTGAAGTTACATAGTCTGTTACCCTCATTCACCACAAAAGAACTCCAAACCAGCAAATACCATCTTATTCCCTTGCAAAAATCCACAAAGTCTTATCTCCATCAGCATGGCTCAATGAAAATCGTACCAAACCCATTTCCTTTGTCTATCAAAATACACATAATGAGCAAAGCAAAATTACTTTCAACTATTGGGATTATCAACAAGCCTAGTTCAATGCCTTCCTTATCTAAAACCCCAAATATTCCCATACTTGGTTATTTTTCTTCAAAGAATGTGAACCCGTTGCCTCCTTTCCATATTGGTAGAATTCATGGTGGACCTATTTTGGTCTAACTGAAGATGTCATTTCAGGGACACTTCTTGAAGCCTATAACCTTTTCAAAACCCATTACAAACCCACACCAGATGAAACAAGATTTCCTCCAATGGCAAATCTTTATTCACGAAAATACCTTCCTTGGGTACTCTATTGGTATTTTGGCATTCAGAAACAAAATAATGTCTCTTTTCTAAGGAGATATTTTAAAATAAGAATGCGGAAAAAGTTCCGACCGGCAGGGCACCTTACTTCAGAAGGGATGAAAAATTTCCTTAGCCTGAAACAACACCAGGATAAAACATAGGCAAATTCCTAGCGCAAAAATCAAAGATGCAGTCCATGATTGCAGCAGAAAAAACTCCTGAAGAAGTTGCAAAAATTTTGTCCCAGTTCACTCCAGCAAAAGAAGAAGTTGTGACATCAAAATCACTTGAAAATGTTGAATCATCCACTGAAGAAGACGAAGCAATTCCAGACTTTGAAGTCTTTGCAAATTCAGATTTCTAAAGAAAAGAAAAAAAAAGAAGAAAAAGGCAAAAGAAAGATTTTTAAAAAAAAAAAATTACAAAAGAAAGATTGCAAAAAGAAAAGAAAAAAGGAAAATGCAAAGAAAAGAAAAGGCAAAAAATGCAAAAGAGAAAAAGCAAAAAGAAACAAAATTATTGTTCCCTATTATGCAGGTACTATTCAAAGATTCTGATAACCATTCGGTCAAAAGAAGAAGACAAAAAGTACAGTCACTGTAGCGGCACTATACACTTTCACTGTGCAGTCACAAGTGCGATCACTGTTCAAAGTTTTCAAATTTGCAAGAAGACCCTTCCCGGCATCATTATAAGAAGGACTCCACTTCCACTTGAGGAAGGCACTCGAAAGAGGAGTTTTCTCTCCAAAAAATAGAAGGTAAACCTTCTCAGAAAATAGAGAAACTCAAGCCTCACCCAAAATAGCCAAAAAAGCCAAAAGCCTTATAATAGATAGGATAGGTAGGGATCCTGATCCCTCCTTCCCTATCTACCAAAAACCAATACTTCCTTTTAGAGAAAGGAAATATCCCAAAGGGATAACCCATCACCAAATTTTCCAAAATTATTTATTTGTAAAAAGTTTGTATCTGGTTCAACCTGATCCATGTATCATCAAATATTCTGCCTCATGTATCATCGAATATTATGCAAATATATCAAACATTTCTTACCTATTTATTTTTCTGCAAAACATGCATATGGTCGGTTTAACCGCCTACTTTAAATTTTTTGCAAATATTTCATTATACTTATGGTTGGCTTAGCCGCCTACATAACTGCCTGCATAATCATTTACAAAAATTGGTATATCGGTTGGAGACCTTGTAAATCCTTAGATCTGATAGGTGTAACAATGCCACGTACCAATCTTATATATATATATATATATATATATATAAGAGTTCTAAATCAAGAAAACTTAAAAAATTTGAGAGAATTTTCAAACATCCAAGAAAGAGAGAGAAAAATTCTAGCCACCTTATACTTCTCTTTTTTTTTGTCCAAGAAGCCTTCTTACCCAAAAATTGTTTTCCGAATGAGCTTTGCAAAGAGTTTTCAAGGTGAAGAAGGCACTTGTCAATGTTTCAATTGTGTAGACAAACTAAAAGTTAGGGTTTTAGGCCACAACTCAAAGAACTGCAAGTTCGCTGGCCTGGGAATTGGATTCGAAAGGTACTTTTACATGCTCACTTGTTTTTGTAGTTTTAGGCATGTCATGTGATGAAAATGGATATGGTTTGATTTGTTTGCTTTTGCTGCATGTTGATGATAT
This sequence comes from Avicennia marina, assembly GCA_019155195.1. Lineage (NCBI taxonomy): Eukaryota > Viridiplantae > Streptophyta > Magnoliopsida > Lamiales > Acanthaceae > Avicennia > Avicennia marina. The sequence goes on along the minus strand of CM032771.1, from coordinate 7,139,855 downwards.
TTTTTATAGCTTAGAGTTTAAATATTTACTTGCCAAACTATACAAAACCCAACATATTATTTCTTACTTAGGTTTATTTCTTGTAGATAATAAAGATCTTAACAAACTATAGTCAATTTACCTTCAAGAGAAAGGGAATGACACAAGTGTCGAGTTGGAACAATTACTAAATAGAGGATTCAACAAAAGGGAACTTTCACACTAGTTTCAAGAGGTAATGGAGCATTTGAATAGTTCAAGAAGTCAAAGAAGAACTCATAGATTAACTTGGTGTGTAACGAGGAAGGAAACAGCCTTTTGGACAGCATTTAGATAGATAAAAAGACTTTGGATCAATCACAAATAGCTCAAATCAATATTAACATGGAGTTTTTAAAGGATCTAGAATTATGATTGCATAGGATCGTGATTGATGGCAGGATGCATGATTATAAAATTAGACAAGGGTTCCAAATCAATGCAAATGATGGATTGGAGTCCAACTTTTCCTAATTTAACAAGGATTCATTTCTAAACTTAATATAGTCCTTTCCAATTACTTTTAGGTAAACTTAAGGATGTTTCTGGTCTTACCAAGGTCTATAAATGGGGAGCCTTAGTTATTTTATCAAAAGCACTTCGGTATTTTCGATTAATGAAAATATTTCTCTTGGTTTTCTCTTATATTTGAGAGTTTCTCAATTCTTGTTAATCTAATTCCAAATTGAGTTATTCCAAGCGTTCCTTGGAACAATTCGTGACATATCAACTAACTTAACATATTAGTTGGCATTGTATTTAGCTTGAGGTCTTCAAATTCATTGCATTCTAGCCATTTCTACATAGTTTGTGTAAGCACGATATCATTGGGTTTAGGCATACACTATCTATTCTACTTTCACACTTCGGTGCACACATCATCTAATCTTCAGTCAACACTGAATCATTTCCTTGTGTTGCTTTCCTTAATCTATATAACCATTATTTTTGTGTTTGATACCTTACTTTCTCAAGTTGAAAGTGTGTGATTTCCCTATTAATTGTATAAGTAATGCCCCCAGTGTAAATTTGATTCTATCCAAGTTGTGTTGATTTCTTGTATATGTTTTGATGCTTGCCTTATCATTACAAAAACACCCTCACACACTTATTATGGTCGTGTTTGGATTTCTTACTAGACTTTCAAGTGCAATGCTTCTTGTCAACATGGGGTAAGTGTCTAAGGGTTGCATAGCTTGTCACTTAACCAAGGGTTGCCAAGGGTTGAGTTGTTAGAGTGCAACATAGCTTAAATCAAATGTAGACTTGGTTTAGATGGATTGTGGGAGAGACAAAGGTCTTGCTCTTGTGATAATGTACTTTTGAACACTTCAAATAGTGGATGGTTTATCAAACGAGTGCCTCGCAAAGGTAGGAGATAGACTATATACTGCAAAATATACTGCATGCACTTGATTTTATTTTACTTTTGTTTTCATATATGCTGTGCTGTTACAACGTGAAATTGAAAATTCTTTGATGGAGTCACAACAATGATTAACAAATCAACTTGGTGGTGTCACAATATGTAGTGTACTTGAAGTTCGATATATGTGTGTGTGTGTGTGTGTGTATAATAGTCAGGCAGCTCATTCATTGTTTGTGTTTTTAATTGTCATATATATGGTACATTTTCCATTGTATTCTATTCTGTTCCTTTCTCTTATATTCTGCCCATCCAAGTGAGTCTCCAGTCACATGCTAAGAATATATAGAGAGATGGAGATATTAGCAACAGTGTCTTATAGCTCTTTAAGGAATAATCTTAGGTGTTACCAACATCTTCTAACAAGCAAAGCCATTTTCTGATAGCTTTTATGATAACTTTATCACTTTAATGTGGAATTTTATGATTCTGTATCTCAATGCCATTCAGTAGCGTCAACCAAACAAAAAAGATGCACGAAAGTTATGAACGAACAAATGATTAATTAACCATGTCAAAATCTGATCTAACGGGGAGAAAACAGAACCTACCAAAAAATTTGCCCTCGACCCTGGAATATTTAGGACATGGGCGATAACATAATAATAATTTTAGGTTCAAAAGACTGCTATATGAAAAGATAAAATACTTAAAAAGCCAAATAAGACAACAGCAAAATTTTGGTTGTGGTGTTTGTTTACATTTTCTGGACCTAAAATACACATATTACAATCATTGTGTTCGTTAAATTTTCTTTCTATTTCTCTCTTATTTCTATATAATTTTTAGAAAAAACATACACATCAAGCACACACTTAAAAATAAAAACAAACATGCAAGTGGTATAGTTATTTAAAGTTCTTCCAAAAATTTATCAAAAAAATTCTCATTTTTATTTGGACCTTTCTCTGTTCAATGATTTTGAAACATGTTTATCCGTTATTTTATTGGTTGAATAAATAAAAAATTGTTGAAGTTATTCAAACCATCGTCTCTCTCTCTCTCTCTAATTTGTTGTTGGAGACTATCAAGTTGACTCAATCACGGCCTTAATTCTGCCAATTTGAATAAATTCATGATTGTTGTCACTTAATATGTTATTGATCAAACTCTACATGCGCAAAATGCTATTAATAAAATCGCTGGAGAAAATATCATGTAATTAAATTTGATCAGATAACGTGATGATAAATTTTATTCGAGTTAGTTTAACTGCATCATAATACATTCTTACAACAGTGTACCCTCAATGCATCTAGCAAATGTTTCTATTTAAATTATAAACTTTAATTCTATGTATCAAAATATAATAAAAGCAGACCTATTTTAAAAATAAAAATATTTGAAAAAAATTAAAAATAAAAATGAAAGTTAAGAGAAGTAAATAATAAGACATAAATGAATTCCTGAACGTAAAGCATAAAATTATTTTAAATATAGAATAGCGAAGGAAAGACATATATAATATACTTAAATGAGTTTACTGTTACAATTTAATACTCTCTCACCACTATTAGATCCTTAGCCTTAATACGTTACTAGTAAAAGCGGCAAATACTCTATGTGTTGCATATTTTAAAGAATTATATGAATTTATAAATAATATAGTAAAATACAATTATTCAATAATTTTGATAATAAATCAAAATCATTTAGAAATTAAGATTGTATAATAAACATTGCATAAAACGGAAGAGAAGTTACAACTGTTTGAAGAAACCACAAATTTAATGAAATAAGATATTTTTAATATAAAAGAAAAAAAGAAGAAAAATAGTTCTAATGTAGGAGGGGCAATAGTGTAATTTGCATTTTGCAAGCGAAACAATTGCAAAATCCTAATAATCAAGGATTAGACTAGTAAAACAAACACATAATGTATGTGGATGAAATATTATTTTTAAATTATAAGATTGTCGCATTTAGATATAGAAATAATATTATTTAAAATTAAAAATAAAGAAAGATGAAAGGAAATTGAAAGTGATTCAATTGAAAAGAAATACAAATGAAAGTAAATTAAAATTAAAGAAGATGGAGGAATATAAAACGACACAATTTAAAATGATATCAAATGTTTAAGTTTATATTGTATAACTAAAATGAGTTAAATGCAGCAATCTACAGTGCAGTTGAAATAAACTCTTAATATAGATACAGATATTATTTTTTCACTTTGAATAATTAAATTGAATATATTATTTTATCAAACTTAATTACATATTTTTCATGATAAATAAAAACTCTTAATTAATGTTAAGACCATCATAAAAAAAATTAAAATAAAAGATAATAAATTCAATACATAAAATGTGATAAAATAATCGTCCCAAATAATTTTCCTTTTATAAGACGTAATCTACTTGATATCAAAGGCACAGGTAGACACACAAATTACTCATCTGCTATGAGGGGGTTGGAATATTACAATGGAAACTGCATACAGCACCACACAATTCAGATGATGTGTGGTCAGACGGGAAAAAAAAAAGTGTCTCTAACTAGAGTTTATATGCACATATGCACCTTCGGAATCTATAAAAGCTTGAATTATCCTGGATTAATCTTACTCGTAGGGGACTCAATCGTTTGATTTAATATTCGGGTTAATTAATCCGTTATGAGATTGAATTTTGGTATTAGCATTATTAAGGCGTTTTAATAAGGGATTTTTTTTTTTTAACAAGCACACGTAATTAAGGTTATATAAACATATTCTTTTTAGAAAGTATATTTAAAGAAACTTTTATTAGAGTTAAAATATAAATAACTCGAAATTATTTTGACTTAATTGGTGACAAAATAATTTTTACATAATTCAAAATCCATAACACCTAAAAATTATCCAAGCGTATAGATTATTTATTTTAAGTTTAAACGCTCTAGTCCCATTATAACTTTAGTGACGCGAACGAGATCCTTACGATATATGTCCCACCACTATTTAGTTTCCATCGGTACTTTGAAAAATCTCTCCCCTCGTTTATTGTCTTAACTTACATTGTTCTAAAAGTGATTATTCTTCTGAAACGAATAAAATCCAAAGGATTTGATTCACTAGTAATTCTGGACACGAAATAAAAGTTGAAGAGAAAAAACGAAGAAAAAATAGTCAACTATAGAAAATATCAGCAATTCAACTCAATGACACATTTGATGGGTCTGCTTAAATTTAAAAAATAAAAATAAAAACATTTTCTTAGTTTATTATGTTTGCAGCATACAGTAATTTATATATATAATGTATTTAAATCAAACAATAACAATGTTTACAATAAACTTTAATAATTTTTGCAGTTATTTTTTGATTACAAACATTATCAAATCCACTTGTTAAATTGCTTGAAACCAACATACTAACTGGACCCAATTTTTTCGATTCACTATGAAATTTAAGAAATTTTCTCAACTTGGAATGCATTACCTATGTGTTGGAGGCCTAAATCCCACCAGTTTCTTTTAATGAGGAGAATGAGGAGAAGAGATTCACGCATAGGAAAATGGCTTGAGGACAACCTAAAAGTCAAGAGCTACATGTTGGCATTTTACAACTAATAATATTAATGCATGTGCGACAGCATATAGATAGATTTTTGTAGTATGTCGGAACCCAATAGCAACCTGTTTGTGCAAACCGTGTAGAAGCAATTCAAAATCTAAAGATTTAGGAAGAATTCAAATAAGGGATGACCACAAATAATACCCCTAATTAGCTAATACATCACGAACTAACTAAGAACAATTTAGAATAATTTAGTTTGGATTTTATAAGAAGTTGAGTCACTCAAAATTTAAAAAAAAAGAATAATTGTATTGCAAAGGTAAAAAGTCAAAAGGTCCTTAACAAAGTAGCCAACACCTTTTTTTGATAGTTTCTAGGTAGATTTTAAAACCTAAAATCATTTAAAAGAATACCAAACTTGATAATAAAGCAATTCAATGGTGTTAGTGGATTAAATCCAAAAAGAAATCTCAAATAGCAACATGTGTATGGTAGAATGTGCACTTCTATTATAAGTAGACTCAACATGTGACAAATACTATTGCGACATCTTTGCATTCCATTTAACCAAGGCATGCAATAAAGCAATCAGTATCCTATTTATTAATTCAATTTAGCCATTAGTTTGTAGATGACTCACTGTAAAAAAATAATAATTTAGTCATTAACTTACACCACAACGTCTTCCAGAAGTAGTTAATAAACTTCATGTTCCTATCTGACACTATTGGTTTTAGCACTCTATGCAATCTAACCTCATTAAAGAACAAGTTTGCTATGTGTGAAATATCATCAATTTTATTGAATACAATGAAGTGTGTTATTTTTGAAAATCTATCTATAACCACGAATATGCTATCCTTATTTGTTGAAGTGAATGATAATCCCAACATGAAATCCATTGAGATGCCCGTCCAAAGCATATCTAGAGGAGGAAATGACATGTGCAACCTATGTAGTTGGACCCTCAATTTGGCTTCCTTATACTTGATATATCTGTTGATGATCCTCTTTACATCTCTTCACAAATGTGGCCAATAAAAATATTCCTACAATATGAAAAATGTCTCAGTGACAACATAGTGTCCTATTAGACCTCCATCATGTGCCTCTCTAATGAGCAATTCTCATAAGGAATATCTAGGAATACACAACTTATCTACATAAAATAAATATCAATCCAGCTGATAAAACTTATCACCCCTAAAATTCTCATCATTTTCATACAATCCCTTAATATGCTTAAATCCCAACAATCTAGCATTTAATATGGTAAGTAATAAGTATCTCCTAGACAATGCCTCAGCTACCACATTTTCTATTCCTTTTTTGTATTTAATCACATAATGAAAGGTATCAATAAAGGGTACCCATTTCATATACCTACGACTTAACTTATCTTGGCTCTTAAGATGCTTCAAGGAATCATAATCCATATGAATAACGAATTCCATAGGTTGCAAATAATACTACCAAATTTCCAAAGCTCTTACGAATGTATACATCTCTTTATCATATGTTGGATAGATCAACTTTTTGCCCTTGAACTTCTTGCTAAAGTTCACAATCAGCTTCTTTCCTTACCTAAGCACAACTCTAATACCAACACTTGATACATCACATTCAAGTTCAAAAGTCTTATTAAAATTAGGAAAAGATATTGCTGGGGCACGGATAAGCTTATCCTTAAGTGTCTCAAAGACTTTTAACTACACATGTCTTCATTGAAACTTCTTGTTTTTCTTTATGACTACTATTAATTATGCTATGATTGTGCTGAAGTCCCACACAAATCTCCTATAAAATTTGCAAGTCTATGGAAATATTTACCTTCATTGCAATCGTGGGGATTAGCTACTCTCATATAGCCTTCACTTGTTCTCATCCATTTGATACCTCGTGAACTTTCAACAAAACCAAGAAATACATAGTGATCTAGATAAAAAAGTGCACTTCTTAGGATTAGCATACAACTACTATTTCCATAGGGCCTTAAATATATTCTTAAGGTGTCTAACATGCTCTCAATGGAAGTATACACAAGAATATTATCAAAATACACACCACTAGTAATTTATCTATGAAATCACATAAAACATAATTTATAAGTCTCATGAAACTACTTGGCATTCGTTATTCCAAATGGCATAAGTAGCCTTTCATATAACCTATAATTAGTCTTAAAAGTTATTTTCCATTCATCTCCTTCTTTCATAAGTATTTGAAGATAACTACTTTTAAGATCAATTTGTGAGAACACAATAGCATCTTAAAATTCATCTAGCATGTCATCTAACTTAGGAATAGGATGGCAATACTTTACTATTATGGTGTGCATAGCTCTATAATCCACGCACATCCTCCATGATTCATCTTTCTTAGGCACAAGTAGCACTGGGACCGCTTAAGGGCTCATACTCTCTCACACCCATCATTTGCTAATTAACTCATTCATTTGCCTTTAAATCTTCCTAGTTTTTTTCAAATTCATTTAAGACATTGGTCAGTTCAGGATGGCTACTTCTAACAAAATTTGATTTGATGTTCATCCCCTAATCAACAGCAATCCACTAGGTCTCCTATTCAAGCATTAAGTAGCAATATGCTCTCTTCCTACGCATTCAAAACACATAATACCCCTGTTTCATGTATTAGAAGTGCTAGGTTTTGATTTCAAACGTTAGGTGTCTCAGACTTTAATGTGACCTTTGGCTTAGTGGCTCCATCAGATGTGGTCGGTTGCTTCTCCTCACACTGAGCAAATGGCCATGCAGCTATTTTCTATAGCTACTACTACCTACCTCTCCTGTTAAATTACTTTCTGAATTTGATAGCTTGCTCCACCAAGTCCTCCATATCCATGGAATGATGCAGTTCAAGTGCATCTGGAATATCTATGTTTAATCCACCCATAAACCTAGCCATAATCATTTATCTATCCTTAACTATGTCTACTCTTAGTAACACCATCTCCATATCCTTAAAACAATCCTCTACACTCATATTTCCTTACACCAATGTCTGCAACCTTGGATGTAAATTGCTATTGTAGTGATTAAACACAATCTTTTCCTCGTCAATACTTTCAAATTGTGCCTTGTATCAATGGGACACTTATTGTTCCTCCTACAACTAGTACCAAGCTGATTCTACCAAATAATTGTGAAATCAATAAATTCAACTACAACCAACTTTACCTTTTGCACCTGTATATAGTGGTGGTGGTCAAAAGTTGATTCAACTTGTCTCTCCCACTCTAAGTAAGCATATAAGTCATATTTACATTAGAAAATTAGTATAGAAAGCTTTACCCCTTTCGAGACCTCATCTTTGTCTTCCTACCTACACCTATTAAACCTCCTCCGACTAATTAACTCCTCAAATTCATTAAGGTAACCAAAACCATCATCACTAACATAGCTTTCCTTATGAGGCTATTGCATAATCCTCTCCTGTGCATTGACTCCTCTCAAGGTGCTAGACTCCCTCATCTGGATGCCTATGAGACCTCCAAATTCTCCAACTGTCGGTTAATGCTAGCTAGTGTGTCTGTAAGCTACGTCAAATTAAAAGTTCTATCTCCAAAGGTTGATTCTTTGGACATCCTATAAAATTATGTAATACAACAAGAATAGGAAAGTGAAAGTGTGTGTAGGTGTCCTCTCAACTCACAAGGTGTATTTGCTTTGTTTTTATCTCACTTGTGTATCATACAATTATTCACACAAACAATGCTCTTACTATCTCAATTCCTATGTTTGCCTCTTAAAATTCCAAGAGTTCTCAAAAATTCAAGTAACATATAGGTAACAGTGAGTAAGTGTGTGAAAATGGTGAAAACGAGGGGTTTGAGATCAATTCGAGGCAAAAAATGACACGTTGTGTTGATATAGGTACAATTGGATCGATCATAGTTGAGATAGGGGTTGGCAATCTACCCAAGGATCAGGTTTGATTGATTTAGCACAAAAAATAAAGGTATGATTACCTGGACAGGGCGTAATTGATAAGAAGCTCTGATATCAACCTAGGTTGTTCATAAAGTGATTTGTGATTGATCCTATGTCAAATTTTCAAAACCAACATGATTCAAATCCAACCAAATTGTTCCTAATTCAAATTCTTTTGGTTTTTCAATATTCTTTAGCAATCAAGAAACATCTAATGAAAAATTTCAACCAAGGATCACAACTTTTCTGACTTTTTTTTATCCATTTTTAGCAAAACCTTTTTGTGACTACATGATTTTCTCTTCCTATGATTTTCACCAATTCACAATCAAATAGGGAATAGGGTGCTAGTAATGAATTCATAGAAATTCAAACAAGAATTATTTTTTAAAAAATAGTAAAGAAGGTGGAAGAAAATAGGATAGGACTGGTACTTAGATTGGTGTTCGGATTAGAATTCGAAATAGTTGGCTTTGAAGCTAAATGACATATGCACAAAAGTGTATAGATAGATTTTAGGCATATGCCAAAACCTAATGGCAACCTGTTTGCATAAATTGTGTAGAAACGACCTAAAATGAAACAATTAAGGAAGAATTCAAACGAGGGACTACCACAACAAAGAAGCTTAATTTGTAAATAAGTCACAAAATAACCAAGAACAAATTGGAGTAATTCAATTTAGATTTCATAAGAATTTGGGTCACTTAAAATTCCAAGAAAAGAAAATAATTATTCTTCAAAGGTAAAGAGTTAAAAGGTTCTTAACAAAATAACCAAGGCCCCTTTTTAGCACATGCATACTTTAGTGTGAATTGTGAGATAGTGACCTATGAAACCAGGCTTGTGGCAAAAGGCTAGTTAGTGTAGTGGTAGATTAGGTGCTTAATTCAAATGTAGCAATTGTGCATACATTTAGTTAACTGAAGTAGTTTAGGGCGGTTAAGATTGCATTCAACTATGGAAAATCAATGGAACAGTAACAGACATTGTATAGAAGGGCCATGATGCTGAGCCTGATGAGTGTTTTCCTAATTCAGTTTGAAATCTAAGTTTCTGAGTGCTCTTCAATTCTCACTTTTCATCTCTTTCATTCTCTTTCATTGCTTTGATCACTCTCACTTTCATTCCCTTTCAATTCTCACTTTTCATCTCTTTCATTCTCTTTCATTACTTTGGTGTGAGATGTTAAAAACATATGTGTATGGATGTGTCATTTGAAAATGGTGTACTTTAATATTCACTCGAAGACTGAAGCAACACATAGATTTTATTGTTTACTATCAATTGTTGCTTCACAATCATATTAAATAAGAGTGGGACTTGGACTGAGACAACATAGAAACTTTGTGCAGATTATGATTTATGTATCATTAGAGCATTAAGAACAGCATCATGAACTCAAAGTGCCATTAGTCATATGAGTAAAGAAGCATGTGTGTAGTAAATAAGAGAATTGTCTCCTTATAAGTAAAGCTTATATTCTATGCAAACAATGTCTTATGAGGTGGAAATCAATGGCTAAGGTAATGCATGATTGGAAATGACTTTTTATGAACATTAATCTCATGGGGAACACTGATGTGATCATACATTAAAAATTGTAAAGTTGACTAAATCCATTACCCTCGCTTGATTGTGACATTACAAGACAAAAGGTCTACATCACATAATATTCATAATCAAAGGGTTTAAGTGATCATATCACTTCACCTAATTGGGATTCAATATAAGATATAGGATAAATGTTACTCATATTCTTCAAACTATACTCATTGTCAATTAAAGATAAATTGAAAGAGTTACAAACAAAATGACGATAGAAGGGTAAGAATGTAATTTGATTGTGGTTGAGTTGATCAAGACATGAAAAGTCTAATGATCAAATTTAATGGGCCACAACAAGACTTGGCCAAGGGAATTTATTCGTTCTTCCATGTATTGGTTAATAATAGGATTATTAATAGGAAACACATTTGTCTTTTAATTTAATTGATGAGATTAATTTAATTAAATACGGCAAAGTTTTAATTATTAATTAATTTATATCTATACTTGAACTAAAATAAAGGTAAATGTAAAAGCATGTTTAGTCCCACTCCATAAATATTTCTAATAATTCTAGAATAAAGAGTCCTTGCCATAATTATTGTGTCTTGGAGTTTTAAAAAAAAAGGAAAAATGGTTGAAGGCCATTACAACTTTACAAAGAAACACAGTTGCCACCACCTTATAAAATTAGGCTAGAAAATTTCCTAATCTCCTTTTGTTTTTCTCTCTAATTTTTTCTCCATGTTTTGCAAATGAATTCTGTGAAGAGGCTTTTGGAGACCCTTCTCCAAGTTTGTTCGTGTAGACAATTTAGAGGCCGTGACTTAAGTCTCGTGGTTGTTGGATTGCGTAGAAGAAAGTTTCACATCAATCCTTAAAATAAAATTTGTAACTTCTCCTACAATTTAAATAATTATTGTTATAAGGAGAAAATTGCACTGGACTTGAGACTTTAAATTCCACTATGTATGTATGAATTTTTAGAAGTTTCAATTTGTATTTTTACATTCTCAGTTAGTGAAATCCAACAACATTATATGTTTATAGCCTTGTAAAACATTTTGAATGGAACATTGTGATTTGAGTAATCATTTTATTTTGTTAATATATATGTAAAATTTCCTCATAAAATTATTTGAACCTAGTCATTCATGTGAATTCCTATACTAACTTGGACATTAGTATTGTAGTAAAACGAAGGATAAGTCAACATACTTTATGCATTTTTTCGAAAAAGATATAGAAAATAGATGGTGTAATCTAATGTCTCGTCTTCTACGTAAGTCAAAGAATTTGCTATGCTAATGGTGTTAAAAATTGTACAATTTTACATCATACTAGTTATATATAATCATATTGATCTTACATAAACTCACAACCACCAACATGTGGAAATAATGAATTTCAAACAAAATGGAAGCTATTTAAATCTCGAACTAGTTCTAGTTATAGTCAAACTAACCAAAGGAACAGTTGGCAAGAAAGAAAACAAATGGAGGATGAGATGGAATCACAAAACAAGAAGTATGCAGACTTTGAGTAGGCTGGTCAATGTGCAGATTTTAGGCAGCTATAGTAGTTAGTGTAGTGGTAGATTAGGTGCTTAATTCAAATGTAGCAGCTGTGAATACATTTAGTTAACTGAAGTAGTTTAGGGCAGTTAAGATTGCATTCAACCATGGAAAATCAATGGAATTGTAACAGACATTGTATAGAAAGGCCATGATGTTGAGCCTGATGAGTGTTTTCCTAATTTAGTTTGAGCTCTAATTTTCTGAGCGTTCTTCAATTCTCACTTCTCATCTCTTTCCTTATGAGCAATTCACATAAGGTATATCTAGGAATACACAACTTATCTACATAAAATAAATATCAATCCAGCTGATAAAACTTAGCACTCCCAAAATCGTCATCATTTTCATACAATCCGTTAACATGCTCAAATCCCAACAATCTGGCATTTAACGTGGTAAGTAATAAGTATCTCCTAAATAATGCCTCAGCTACCACATTTTCTATGCCTTTTTTGTATTTAATCATATAATGGAAAGTATCAATAAAAGGTACCCATTTCATATACCTACGACTTAACTTATCTTGGCTCTTAAGATGCTACAAGGAATCATAATCCTTATGAATGACGTATTCCATAGGTTGCAAATAATACTAGCAAGCTTCCAAAGCTCTTACCAATGCATACATCTCTTTATCATGTGCTGGATATATCAACTTTGTGCCCTTGAACTTCTCGCTAAAGTTCACAATCAACTTCTTTCCTTTCATAAGCACTACTCTAATACCAACATTTAATACATCACATTCAAGTTCAAAAGTCTTATTAAAATTAGGCAAAGATATTGTTGGGGCATGGATAAGCTTATCCTTAAGTGTCTTGAAGGCTTTCAACTGCACATGTCTTCATTGAAACTTCTCGTTTTTCTTAATCACTACTACTAATTATGTTATGATTGTGCTGAAGTCCCACACAAATCTCCTATAAAACTCGCAAGTCTATGGAAACTTCTTACCTTCATTGCAATTGGGGATCAGCTACTCTCGTATACCCTTCACTTATTCTCATTCATTAGATACCTCGTGCACTTACAACAAAACCAAGAAATACATAGTGATCTAGATAAGTGTACTTCTTAGGATTAGCATACAACTACTCTTTTCATAGGGCCTCAAATATATTCTTAAGGTATCTAGCATGCTCTCAATGGAAGTATACACAAGAATATCATCAAAATACACACCACTATAAATTTACCTATGAAAGCACATAACCATAATTCATAAGTCTTATGAAAGTACTTGGTCATTCGTTATTCCAAATGGCATAACTAGCCTTTCATATAACCTGTACTTAGTCTTAAAAGTTGTTTTCCATTCATCTCATTTTTTCATAAGTATTTGAAGATAACTACTTTTAAGATCAATTTGTAAGAACACAATAACACCTTATAATTCATCTAGCGTATCATCTAAACTTAGGAATATTATGGCAATACTTCACTGTTATGGTGCGCATAGCTCTATAATCCCCGCACATCCTCCATGATTCATCTTTCTTAAGCACAAGTAGCACTAGAACTGCTTAAAGGCTCATACTCTCTCTCACCCAACATTTGCTAATTAACTCATCCACTTGCCTTTCAATCTTCCTAGCTTTTTTTGGATTCATTTGATACATCGGTCAATTCAGGATGGCTACTTCTAGCAAAAAATTGATTTTGTGTTCATCCCCCTAATCAACAGCAATCCACTAGGTCTTCTATTCAAGCATTAAGTGGTAATATGCTCTCTTCCTACGCATTCAAAACACATAAAGCCCTTGTTACATGTATTAGAAGTGCTAGGTTTTGATTTCAAATGTTAGGTGTCTCAGCCTTTAATGTGACTTTGGCTTAGTGGCTCCATTAGATGTTGTCAGTTGCTTCCCCTCACACTAAGCAAATAGCCATGCAGCTGTTGCTACCTACCTCTCCTCTTAAATTGCTTCTCAAATTTGATAGGTTGCTCCACCAAGTCTTCTAAATCCATGGAATGATGCAGTTCAAGCACATTTGGAATATCTCTATTTAATCCACCCATAAACCTAGCTATAATCATTTATCTATCCTTAAATATGTCTGCTCTTAGTAACACCATCTCCAAATCCTTAAAACAATCCTCTACACTCATATTTCCTTGCACCAATGTCTGCAACCTTAGATGTAAATTGTTATTGTAGTGACTAAACACAATCTTTTCCTCATCAATACTTTCAAATTGTGCCTTGTATCAATGGGACACTTTTTATTCCTCCTACATCTAGTAACAAGCTAATCCTACCAAATAATTGCTAAATCAATAAATTCAACTACAACCAACTTTACCTTTTGCACCTATATATAGTGGTGGTAGTCAAAAGTTGATTCAACTTGTCTCTCAAACTCCAAGTAAGCATATGGGTCATATTTACCTTAGAAAATTGATATAGTTTACCCCTTTCGAGACCTCATCTTTGTTTTCCTACCTACACCTATTAAACCTCCTCCGACTAATAAAATTCTCAAATTCATTAGGGCAACCAAAATCATCATCACTAACATAGCTTTCCTTGTGAAGCTATTGCATAGTCCTCTCCTATGCATTAACTCCTCTCGAGGTGCTAGACCTCCAAATTCTTCACCCGTCGGTTAATGCTAGCTAGTGTGTTTGCAAGCTCCTTCAAATTAAAGGTTTTATCTCCAAAGGTTGATTCTTTAGACATCCTATAAAATTATGTAATACAACAAGAATAGGAAAGTGAAAGTGCGTGTAGGTGTCCTCTCAACGTGTAGGTGTCCTCTCAACTCACAAGGTTTATTTGCTTTGTTTTTATCTCACTTATGTATCACATAATTATTCACACAAACAATGCTCTTACTATCTCAATTCCTATCTTTGTCTTTTAAAATTCCAAGAGTTCTCAAAAATTCAAGTAACATATAGGTAACAGTGAGTGAGTGTGTGAAAATCGTGAAACGAGGGGTTTGAGAAAAATTCAAGGCAAAAAATGACACGTCGAGTTGATATAAGCACAATTGGATCGATCCTAGTTAAGATAGGGGTTAGCAATCTACCCAAGGATAAGGTTTGATTGATTTAGCACAAAAAATAAAGGTATGATTGACCTGGACATGGCGTAATTGATAGAAAGCTCTGAGATCGACCTAGGTAGTTCACAAAGTAATGTGTGATTGATCCTAGGACAAATTTTCACAACCAACATGATTCAAATCCAACCAAATTGGCCCTAATTCCAATTCTTTTGGTTTTTCAATGTTTTCTGGCAATCAAGAAACACTCTAATGCAAAATTTCAACCAAGGCTCACAACTTTTCTAACTTTTTTTTATCAATTTTTAGCAACACTTTTTTTGACTACATGATTTTCTCTTCCCATTATTTTCACCAATTCACAATTAAATAGGGAACAGCGTGCTAGCAATAAATTCACAGAAATTCAAACAAGAATTCTTTTTTTTTTTAATAGTGAAGAAGGTGGAAGAAAATAGGATAGGACTGGTACTTAGATTAGTGTTCGGATTAAAATTCAAAATAGTTGGCTTTGATGCTAAATGACACATGCACAAAAGTGTATAGATAGATTTTAGGCATATGCCAAAACCTAATGGCAACTTGTTAGCATGAATTGTGTAAAAACAACCTAAAATGAAACAATTAAAGAAGAATTCAGATGAGGAACTGCCACAACAAACAGGCTTAGTTAGTAAATAAGTCACAAAATAACCAAGAACAAATTGGAATAATTCATTTTAGATTTCATAAGAATTTGGATCACTCAAAATTCCAAGAAAAGAGAATAATTATATTTCAAAGGTAAAGAGTCAAAAGGTCCTTAACAAAATAAACAAGGCCCCTTTTCATAGTCTCAAGGTAGCCTCCAAACTCAAATATTATGTTAAAGAAGGTAAAAAAAATAATAAAAAAGCACAAACTGGTAATTTCCTAGTAAAAATCTGCTCCAACTGACAATTGGATCGATTTGGCTAACTAGGCAATCGATTTATTGCATGTGAGATCAAGTTGATTGATTTTGTAAAGGATGCTAATTTGTGGACAGATTTGATCCTTCAGTCTCTCCTCAATCCACTCTCTCAAGGCATTATTAATTTCAACATGAATGACATTAGGTCCATGTTACCTCGACTCCTCAACAAGCTAACAAAAACATAAGTAGCTATGAAGGGTAAAGGAAAGGTGGTTATCCTTGTTACTTTTAGCCTAGCTCCTTGAATAATATGATTGAGAGGAACAAGGAAAAGAAAAGGAATCTTTGGTTCCTAAGGCTACTAGGAGTGTTAATAAGGCTATGGCTCCCATCAATAAAATAACGTGTTTCTACTATTAGAAGGGGGGCATTGGAAAAGAAACTGTATCAATTAACTTATGTTCCTAAACAATGGTGCTAGAGGTAAGGAACTTTATACTCATGAAACATCTTATTCCATAGTTGTATTTTAACATCATATATGTTACATTTTAGTTCTCTTATACTGGTACTTCACACTAGGATTTGGACAGAAGTATATCACTTGGAAAGCAAGAAATGGTGATCAAGGTCAGCAGTGGATCAAATATTGTCGCCATAACAACTAGAATTGCTTAAATTATCACCATCTAATCATGTGTCAACTTTGAGAGATTACCTTTAGTTACCTAATGGCCTTAAAAGTATTGTTTCTAGACCTTCAATGGTGAAGCATAGTTATAAATTTCTTTTCAAAACAATGTTTGCGACATTTATCAGAATAACTTTGTTGACACTAGCACATTAGTGAATGGTCTCTATTTCTTAATCATAAATGATAAAATTGTGATGAATGCTAATACCAACAAACATTCTAGGGAGAGATTGAATTCCAAGCAATTGTGACATTTTAGACTTGGTCATATCAAAGAGGCGAAGATAAGCAAGTCGGACAAAGATGGGCTTATTAGCCCATTAGGAGAGGTACCCTATCCAACTTGTAAACCTTATCGCTTAAGAAAGATGGCTAAGAGCCTATTTGATGGACAAAATGAGAGAGCCACTTTGACATTGGAGCCTATTCACATTGATGTTTATGGCCCATTTATTGAAATGGTATTGTATCCAAACTCTGATCACTTAACTATATGGTGTAGTTGAACATGTGAATTAAACCTTGTTGGATATGATTAGATCCATCCCCCGCCCCTCATCTCACTATGACATTCCCTCTCATCCCATACAAGACTTCTCTTTAAGCTTGTTCCTTCAACCTTACATAAGACAAGGAGTGGGAAAAAGCCAAGCCTAAAGCACAAAAGAATTTGCAGATGCTTAACTTACAATAAAAAAAGAGTAAGATAGGCAATTTAGAGGTGAAAGCTATTTTGGGTAACTTTATAGGATGTCACAAGAATTATATGAGATATGAGTTTTACTTGCTCAATGACTCAAGGATCATTATTATCTACAATGCTTTCATGTTCAAGAAAGTGGTGTGGGCAACAAAGCGAATGATCTATGTAGTAAGCACCTATTCAATAACCACCTCCTACAATGCAAGCATTGCTATGATAGAGTAGATTCTCTCATGCTCTTGAGATACATGGTTATGTCCTATACAACCAGCCAAATGTTTTTGTTATGGAAGATAATGATCATGGTGATTGATCTCTCTACATTTGAACACTCAAAGATGGATAAAGACCTTTTTAAAGACACTATGCAATCAAAAATAGATTTGATGTATTCCAACAAAGTTTGGACTCTAGTGGATCCACTTGAAAAATTAGTTCATGTTTAGATGTAAAAGGATCTATAAAAGGAAGATTAGTGTGAATTGTGAGATAGTGACCTATAAAACCAGGCTTGTGGCAAAAGGGTATGATCAAAATTAATGAATTGACTATGATGAAAAACCTTTTCAACGTAGATATGATCAAATGCATTCAGATTCTTCTTGTGGTAGTCACCCTTTTGGATTTTGATGTTTGTTGAACGAATGTCCAACCCACTTTCCTTAATGTGTTTCTTGAGGAAAATATTTACATGAAGAGACCTCACGACTTTGAAGTGGAAGGCAAATCTTAGAAATTATGCTAGTTTAAGAGATCCATTTATGGCTTTAACCACTCATTGTGGTGTTGGAATCGTCACTTCAATAGTTTAATCAAATTGTTTGGATTCATCAATAGCAAAGATGAACTGTGTCTCTTCAAAAAGGTTAGTGCCAGCATGATTACCTTCTTGGTCTTGTAAATGGATGACATATTGCTCATCGATAATGATGGTGGCATGATAGGTTTAGTCAGACATAGTCTCCAACACATTCTCCATAAAAGACTTGGAATAAACTACTTATATCTTAAGCATTCACATCTGTAGAGATAGAGCAATGAGGTTGATAGGTCTCTCTCATACCTCATACATAGAGCAAGTCTTATAAAGTGATTTACAATAGAAACATCTAAAATAGGATTGCTAATGTGCGGACATTGTATCCTTCTCTTAAAGTCTATAAGCCCACAAATTGAGGACAAAAGAAGAAACTGGGAATCAATCAAGGATCAAAAGTCTGATGTATGTAATTTATAAACAAAGTTTGATATTACTTATGGTGTAAATGTTATATGTAGATTTCAGACAAATCCAAGTAGTGAATATAAGAATTTAGTTAAGTGCATGCTTAAATACTTTAGACAAACTAATGATATGGAACTTATTTACTGTGATAGAGAATTACTTGTAGATGGCTACACTGACTTTAACTATTAGTCTAATGTCAATGATAGAAAGTTTAATTTTTTAATAATAGAATGGTGAGTTAGAAGAGTTCCAAAAAAAAGTATAGTTATAGACTCCACCACTAGTGCTGAGTGAGTTAAATCAATGGATGAGGTAAAGGATGTAATTCAGATTTAGAGATACAACACATATTTCAAGTGGTTCAAAGTGTAGAACAAAGTGATTGCACAAACTAAGTAAATTGAGGTCTCATTAAAGGTCTAAGAATACTGAGCGGTGGTACCACATTATTTGAGAGATCATTGGACAAGGCAAAATTACTTTGCAAAAATAGGTGTTAGATATCATGACAATTAGCATTAAAGATATTAACATAAAGTGTATGTGGGAGATTGTTAGTCATATGTTCTCTAACACCAAATTTTCATATATTGTAGGGATATTTATTGCAAATGATAATTTTTACTAATAAAATATTCATACATTGTTAT
The DNA here is from genome assembly GCA_019155195.1 of Avicennia marina. Lineage (NCBI taxonomy): Eukaryota > Viridiplantae > Streptophyta > Magnoliopsida > Lamiales > Acanthaceae > Avicennia > Avicennia marina. The sequence goes on along the minus strand of CM032771.1, from coordinate 7,120,655 downwards.
TAATATATGAAAGTTTTATTCATGCATGTATATATTAACGTGTTGTAAATTATTTCATGTGTCTATATGATTGCTTTACGAAATCTTAATCATAAGAATTATGAGTATGGACAAAAATATTTCTTAACACGCAATCATTAAAAGTTGGTCATGAGTCATAAAATCTCTAAATAGGCATTAAGATATGGGTAGGACTTACACACTTTATCTTTGTATGATAAGTGCCATACTATTTAGTGAGAGATATTAAAAAAATGTGTATGGATGTGTTATTGGAAAATGGTGTACTTGAATATAAACTCAACAAATGAAGTAACACATGGATTTTATTGTTTACTATCAATTGATGGTTTACAATCATATTAAATAAGAGTGGGCCTTGAACCGAGACAACATAGATACTTTGTGCAGATTATGATATATGCATCATTAGAGCATTAAGAACCGCATCATGAGCTCAAAGTGTCATTAGTCATATGAATAAAAAAGCACGTGTGTAGTCAATAAGAGATTTTTATCTCCTTACAAGTAAAGCTTATGTTCTGTGCAAACAATGTCTTATGAGGTGGAAATCGATGGCTAAGGTAATGCATGATTGGAAATGACTTTTTATGAACATTAATCTCATAGGGAACACTGATGTGATCATATGATCAAAATTGTAAAGTTAACTAAATCCATTACTCTCACTTAATTGTGACATTACAAGACAAAAGGTCTACATCACATAATATTCATAATCGAAGGATTTAAGTGATCATATCACTTCACCTAAATTGGGATTCAATATCAAGTATAGAATAGATGTGACCTATATTCTTCAAACTATACTCATTGTCAGTTAAGGATGAATTTAAAGAGTTACAAAAAGAAAAAGGATGATAAAAGGGTAAGAATGTAGTTTGATTGTGGTTGAGTTGATCAAGACATGAAAAGTCTAATGATCAAATGTAATGGGCCACAACAAGATTTGGCCAAGGGAATTTATTTGTTATTCCATGCATTGGTTAATAATAAGATTATTAATAGGAAACAAATTCATCTTTTAATTTAGTTAATAAGATTAATTTAATTAAACACAGCAAAGTTTTAATTATTAATTAATGTATATCTATACTTGAACTAAAATAAAGGTATATGTAAAAGCATGTAGTCCCACTCCATAAATATTTCTAATAATTATAGAATAAAGAGTCCTTGCCATAATTATTGTGTCTTGGAGTTTAAAAATGAAAAAGAAAAATGGGTGAAGGCCATTATAACTTTACCAAGAAATACAGTTGCCCGCCACCTTATAACATGAGGCTAGAAAATTTCCTAATCTCCTTGTGTTTTTCTCTCTAATTTTTTCTCTATATTTTGCAAATGAATTCTGTGAAGAGGATTTTGGAGACTCTTCTCCAAGTTTGTTCATATGGACAATTTAGAGGCCGCGACTTAAGTCTCGTGGTTGTTGGATTGCGTAGAAGAAAGTTTCACATTAATCCTTAAAATAAAATTTGTAACTTCTCCTACAATTTAAATAATTATTGTTATAACGAGAAAATTGCACTGGACTTGAGACTTTAAATTCCACTATGTATGCATGAATTTTTAGAAGTTTCAAGTTGTACTTTTACATTCCCAGTTAGTGAAATCCAACAACATTATATGTTTATAGCCATGTAAAATATTTTGAATGGAACATTGTGATATGAGTAATCATTTTATTTTGTTAATATATATGTAAAATTCCCTCGCAAAATTATTTGAACCTAGTCATTCATATGAATTCCTATACTAACTTGGACTTTAGTATTGTCGTAAAAGAAAGGATAAGTCAACATACTTTACGCATTTTCATATATAATTTATCTTTTCGAAAAAGATATAGAAAATAGATGGTGTAATCCAATGTCTCGTCTTCTATGCATGTCAAAGAATTAGCTATGCTAATGGTGTTAAAAATTGTACAATTTTACATCATACTAGTTATATATAATCATATTGATCTTACATAAACTCACAACCACCAACATGTGGAAATAATGAATTTCAAATTAAATGGAAGCTATTTAAATCTCGAACAAGTTCTAGTTATAGTCAAACTAACCAAAGGACCAGTTGGCAAGCAAGAAAACAACCGGAGGATGAGATGGAATCACAAAACAAGAAGTATGCAGACTTGGAGTGGGCTGGTCAATGTGCAGATTTTAGGCAGCTATAGTAGTTAGTGTAGTGGTAGATTAGGTGCTTAATTCAAATGTAGCAGCTGTGCATACATTTAGTTAACTGAAGCAGTTTAGGGTGGTTAAGATTGCATTCAACCATGGAAAATCAATGAAACAGTAACAGACATTGTATAGAAGGGCCATGATGCTGAGCCTGACGAGTGTTTTCCTAATTCAGTTTGAGCTCTAAGTTTATGAGCGTCTTCAATTCTCACTTCTTATCTCTTTCATTCTCTTTCATTGCTTTGATCACTTGATGATCTATACATCTTTAGCTTCTAAGCTACATATTCAATATTTATCTATGTTGAATAAATTGAATTTATATTTAGATAAATAGGACCTACGTAAAGGTTGATCTTAATATTTTGTAGCATCCTGTATCTAAACTTTTCATTCAATTTTTTTTTCTAAGCTATAAGCGACGAACTCACGTACTGATTCTAAAGCATCGAACTCAAAAACTTCAAAAATCAGTGAATCATTGGAATGTCCCTGAGAGGCAACTTTTCGTTCTGTTTGAGTACGCAGAGTATGACATTAATTGCTTAACAAATTAATTGTTAGTTTAGCACCCGAACAAAATACTACACATCCTAACTTAATGAAAGCAAACAATACAATTTTTATCGTTGTTCAATTTAATATCTGGAGCCAGATTTAAAAACAATAATAATAATAATAACATCTAGAATACAGAAAATTCAAGAGACCAACTTACTAATACCCATCATGACTTTTCTATAATTTTTAGAGAGATATATTATTAAACTACAATCCTTAGAAACACAACTATGTTGGACTAATGCCATCAATTAAAATATTGAAACATCAACTTTAATCTCCATTTTTTTCCCTCAAATATGAGATTGAGTAAAAAGATGGAGTCTTTAATTATTTTAGTGATATAATATATTTTGTATAATATTGTGTTGAAGCTAGTGTTTTCATCGCCTTTTTTTAATGTATATGCAGTGGCTTAAACCAGATTATGTAAAGTAAGAGCTCCAAATGCCTTAAACTTTCTCTTATTACTAGTGATGAAATAAGAGTAAAAGAAAGAAATTTGAAAAAGAAAATAATGATGAATTACAACTAGTAGAGAAGATTGAAAGCAGAAAACATTATCTATTAAAACAAAGTGAAGAGAATGAAATAAATAAAAATTAGGAGCAGAGATTTAAAAGATTATATAAAAAAATGAGAATATTTCAATAATTATACACCTGAGGACAAAAGTTAAACCCTCCCATCCGTAACTCTCATCCGTAACAAATAGATATGTTTCATATTACCTATAAAATAATAGAAAAATAGAGAAAGCAAACAAATAGAATAAATTCAAATTGAGAAAGAAGCTTGGAAAAAAAATATTATATTGTAAAATTAATACAGCAGTATAAAATAAATAAAAATTGAGAAAAGAGGATGAAATGGAAATATATAAAAATGTGAAGATATTTTAGGGGTTATACAGTAAAAACAAAATCAACCTGTTGTCATCGATATATTCTAATAATTTAACAAACACAACACATGTTTGTACTTATATGAATGTGTTAAGAATATTTTTTTAATATATATTTTATATATGTTTAATTAAATAAGAGCGAAAGAAGAAGACTTAAGAAATTAGAATGAATTAAAATTCAAATAGGAGATTGAAAGAAAAAATTATAATAAATTAAAACTAACGAAAAAGAATCAAATAAATGAAATATGGAAATGAAAGTGAAAAGAAAGACATGAAAATGAAAAAGTATTCTAGCAAGTTTTCTATTTAGAAATTTAAAAGATGTCCCTGATCTCAATACATATCGATAGTACAGATTTGTTCATAAATCGGTTTGCACGATCCAATTCTTTGTCATTACCTTTTTCAGCAATATTTTCCCAAAATTATCTTCGAACTCCATGAAAATATATTTTATAGTCCAATTGATCGGTTCCACTCATTAAGTATATTGTCAACTGAGTGTATTGTGAAATTTTTCAACAATTGGTTAGCATTATAATCTTCATTATGCGTTGTAAGCATCTAGAATCATAATGCGGGCAAGAAACACAAAGAAGATGGAATCAGTTGAGGAAGTGCAGGGCGAGAGAACTATACTGTTTCATTGATTTCTTGATCAATTTTTCAACCAAGTAGTAGTTCCACTTCTTATAGCAATTTATTTACAGTTAATTTAACAAATAAACTAACAGTAACTGACTAGTGATCCACTGATAATGCAACTATGCTAGCTCTTCTTCCACTTTAGCTCTAATTACTCCATGTTAACATCAGCATATAGCAAGATGTATTCAGCTTCCTTTCTCTCAACATCCCCCCTCAAGGTGAGCATAGATAAATTTCATACTTATCTTACTCATGAATGTGCTGAATTGAACGTTGTATAATCCCTCCTTAATGAGTAGATCATTAGGTTACTCCTTAGTTGCGCATACTTCACACCAAATGCACCATCTTGCACCTTTTCTCTAATGAAGTGTACATCCATGTCAAAATGTTTTGTTTTCTAATGGTGTGGTAGATTCTTACAAATTTGTAATACACTTTGATTGTCACAAAATATCTGCACAGGTTGGGAATGTACCACTCCAAAATCCTGCAACAAATTCTTGATCCAGATCACATCACAAGGGCTCTATACTCTGCTTCAGTTGAGCTTCTTGCCACCACACTTTGTCTCTTAGATTTCTAGTTGATGAGTGTCCTTCCTAGGAAGATGTAGAACCCTATCACAGATCTTCTTGTATCTGGACAACTCCCTCAATCACTATCGGCAAAGGCTTTCAATTGCAATTCTGGTCCACTCTCTAGCAAAATTCCCTTCCTAGGCTCATTTTTCAAGTATTTCAAGATTCTGTAGGTTGCTTCCATATGAGTTTTCCTAGGTTTTCTCATAAATTGAGATAGTATATATACTGAATTTGATATCTTAGGTCGTGTAAAGGTTAAGTAAATCAATTTCCCTACCCATTCTCTGTAAGAGCTGCCATCAAACAATGTGTTTTCCCCATTAGAGTTCAGATGGTAGCTAACATCAATGGAGTCTTTACTAGTTTTGCCCCCCATATTCCATAGTTATTTAACAAGTCTAGATAGTACTTCATTTGGAAAAGCACAATTCCATCATTTGAACCAACAACCTCAAGTCCAAAAAAATATTTTGGAACTCCTACATCTCTCAATCTAAACATGCTTCTCAGAAAGCTTTTGGCCTCATCTATTGCCTCCTAGCTGTTGCTCCCTATCATTATGTCATCCACATACACAAGTAATGAAAAAAAGCCTCCTCCTTTAAGGTTCTTGGTGAAGAAAGCATAATCAACCTTGGACTGCTTGAAACCACATTGACAAAGGGCTTCAGTTAACTTGACACTCCATTGCCTAGATGCTTGTTTAAACCATATAAGGATTTTTTTTAACTTACAAACTATTATCATGGATTTGTTGCACCTTTTGCTCCCTTTAATCTCATATCCTTGAGGTATAGCTATGTAAACTTCTTCTTGTAAGTCTCCATTGAGGAAAGCATTATGAATGTTAATTTGTTGAAACTTCCAGCCCAACTTCGCCATAAGGGAAAGAATGGCCTGACAGTGCATTATTTCTTTGACCACCAATCTTACCTTATATTTTCAATTAAGCCATCAGCCTATAATTTCACCTTGTACCCCCAATTGCATCCAACTACATGATGTTCTTTTGGTACTTAAACTATCTCCTAAGTTCCATTTTCCTCTAAGGCTTGCAGCTCTTCATTTATGGCCTTAACCCAATCTCGAGACTTCACTGCCTCATTATAGGTAGTTGGCTCCTTGATATGGTTTAGGACATTTAGGAAACTAATTTACTTGGGTGTGAGGTGTTTTGTTCTTAAATGGTTAAGAATAGGGTGGTGTGTGTGTGTGTGTGTACGCTTGGCTGCATTGGTGTTGGAATATTATTCTCGTACACATCAAGGTACTTGGGCAAGGTTCTAATTCTTCTAGACCTTCTTAGCTCTAGAGAAGAAACAAATGGTTGTTGATGAGGTTGTAAGGGCATATCCTCAATTGAGGGAATGATTGATGTGTTAGGAGGTTATTCAATTTCAGAAGGCTCTATGCCTTGGCTTTCATGTGAAGGAGAGGGATGTGGTAAAGGTTAGATTGACTCTGCAGGTGTGTGTGATTGTCATCAGCATGTTCATCTTGTGGATAGTGGTAGTGAGTATTTAAGCCACCTCGTGCAAGAGAGTTAAGGCAAGCATGCTTGACACAGGTTTAGGAAGGTAAGTTTAGAAGGGCACTGTATTGTTTGCTAAAGGGAAAAGCATTCTCAAAGAAGATAACATCCCTGGAGATGAAATGTCTTGGCTTTCTAGGTCATATAACTTGTATCCTTTGACTCCAACAGTGTAGCCAATGAAAATGCACTTTCTACTCCTAGGATCAAACTTGGTTCTATTTCTTTCATGCTGGATGCAAATGTCACGCAACCAAAGACCTGAAGATGATGACAATCCGGTGGTCTCTTGAATAAACACTCATAAGGTGACCTAAAGTGCAGAGATTGTAACAGAATTCTATTAATGATATGTGTGGCCACAAGGACTGATTAACCCCAAAACTTTATTGGCAAGAAGGCTTGATACAAGAGGCTCTAGCAATAGCTAAAATATGTTGATGTTTCCTTTCCACACTTTATTTTGTTGTACAGTTTCAACCCATGTTCTTTGGTGAAGGATATCATGGTTAGAATAAAATGTGGTTAATCTCAGTTCTAGTGCATTATCAGACTTTATAATCTTGATTTTGGCATCAAAGTGTGTCTACACAAGATTGAAAAACATGGGGATTAAATGGCATGTATCATTCTTTTGCCTGATAAGGTAGGTCCAAGTTGTTTTTGTGAAATCATCAATGAAGGTCAAGAAATAATGATAGCTGCCCAATTTCTAATTCGCTATAAGGCCCCTAAACACCAAGATGCACAAATTCAAATGTGTTGAAGTAGTTTTTTTGTGTGCATGAAAAGGGATTCTTCTTTATTTTGCTTTTAGATAGATTCACAAATCCTTTTAGGCACGACAGTGACAAAAAGACAATAAACTTGGATTTTATGGATTACATGATGAGATGTATGGCCTAATATATAATGCCAGATATCAAAGGCATCATCTAAAATAGAATTGGCTAAAGAAGGTACAATTTTATTAATAGGATAGAAGACATTGTGTTAGTTTGTGAGCTAAGAGAAATAGCAAGGGGATCCTTTACCTTTTGTTCTAGAATGGAGAGTCCTTGCTTAAGCCTAACAATGCCAGTCTTCATTAGTTGACATGGGGCCTAGACATAACACATGGTTGAGTTAAAAATTACACTACATTTTTGGCTTTGGGTGAGCTTACTGATAGACAGCAAGTTGTATTTGAATGAGGGAATGTATAAGACATCACTTAATGTTAAGGTGTTTGATATATGCACAATGCCTTCAAGTGTTACTACTATTCTAGACCCATTTGGAAGGTTGACAAAAACATTGTGAATTGGACTACAAGAAGTATAAATGCTCAATTGATTGCAAATATGGTTAGTAGCTCTAGTGTCAATCATCTAATAGGATGAACCTGCTGATGACTTATCACCAAGGTGATGCTATTTAAAAATGTTTAAACATAGGAACTCCCTTAGAGGTTTAGCTACAAGATTTGACATGGATTGGAGTGGTGTTATGGTTGTTAGTTCTTTGTCAGCCACCTGATGCATTAGTGAAGTCGTAGAGCTGGACTTAACCAAATCCTATGAAGCTAGCTATGCCATCAACTTGTTTATCTGATCTTGACTGAGGGGCATCTCCATTCCTCCCTCAGTATCTCCAATCCCTTGCGCATGATCTAATGAGCTTTGGTTAGCCACCAGTCTATAGCACTTCTCCTTGGTATGTTCCCCTTTTCCACAATGACTGCAAGTGAGTTCTACCTTCCTGTCCTTTTTGTCACTTCCCACAGCCATGCCAAATGCATCAGTCTAACTCAGCTACATTATGCCATTAACTCTTTGTGATTCTTCAATTATCATTGTGTTGTAAGCCTCATCAAAAAATGGAAAGGGTCTTTAATTCAACAACTATGACCTATTGGTAGCATAACTTTCATTCAAGCCATTTAAGAATTTGAAAACTTTATCCTTCATTTGTTACTCTACATATTTTTGGAAGCAATCTAGATTACATCCTCCACAAGTACAGTGTGGTGAAGGCCTAAAGTAATGCAGTTGCTACCAAATGCTCATTAGGTCATTGGATATAAATCCACACTCATTGAACCTTGTGTTCTGGCACACAAATCACTTTGAAACTTACTCACCTTGCTGTCATTAGGTTTGGAGAACCATTTTTGCAACACATTCCACATCTGGTGTACATGCTTTATGTAAAAGATTGTTGAAGCAATACTTGGGTTGATGGACTTTAGAAGCCATGATACAATCAAGTCATTGCAGCACCACCGTGAAGAACGTAGTGGATCCTCCAAGTCAGATTCCTTGATGCTTCCATCTACAAATCCCAACTTAATCCTGATTGAGAGTGCTAAGTTGAAGGATCTATTCTATGACAAGTAATTTGACCCATTGAGCTCTGGAGTTACAACCACAGCAGTACGGTTATCGGTTAGTTGGATGAATTAAGGTGAATTGCTATCATCCTAAGATGCTGGTTGATTGATTGAATGCCTTAAGTTTGATGCCATGACACTAAAGCAATGGAGTGATGAAACCGGCTTCAAGAACACTTCCCAGATTAACCTTGCTCTAATTCCATGTTAGTAAACATCAAGAATCATAATGGGGCCAAGAAACACGAAGAAGATGGAATCAGATAAAGAATTGTAGGGGGAGAGAACTTGACTGTTCAATTGATTTCTTGGTCAATTTTTCAACCAAGTAACAGTTCCACTTCTTATAGTGGTTTATTTATAGTTAATTTAACAAATAAACCAATTATAACTAACTAGTGATCCAATGGTAATGCAACTATGCCAACTCTTCTTCCACTTTAGCACTAACGGCACCATGTCAGAACACACAACAAGATGTCTTTAGCTTCGTTTTTCTCAACATCATGGTATCATTATTGTAGCTTACGTACACTGTTGTTTGCCTTTCTTATCTTCATTGTTGTTTGTCTTTCTTTCACATTTTAATTTAATTGATATTTATATTTATAAATTTTCAACACATTGTTTTATTTTTGTTTATTAGGCAATATAGTAACAGAATCAATGTCTTCTAATGAATTTATTGTTATTTTTTAAAAGAAATATGCAACAATAACATATTTGGTAAAGTTGATAGCTATAAATTTATTCATTGTAAATATTTTATAATTTTTTATTTTTTATAAAAATATTGATTTCTTATATATTAAGTTTTTTCAAGTTGTTACCCTATTATTATTATTTTATTTTTTTGCTACTTGTTGCCTATAGTGTTGTAATATAAATAATTAAATATGAAATAAAATAATAACATACAATGAATTATTGCACATTTGATAAATTGGATGGTTAAAATTTCATTCGTTTTAGATATTTTAGAATATATTGCTATAACAAAAGTGAATTTTGTATATGAAATTTATTTATTTAAAATTTTAGCTCATTATTACAACTTTATTTATTTTCTATTTGTTTTAACTTTCATAATTTAATTAATTTATTTGATATCAATCTTCACAAATTTTCAACATATTTTACTCATTTTTAATTTATTAGGTGATATAGTTTTGGAATCATGTTCTCCAACAAATTCATAGTTATTTTTAAAATAAAATTATGAAAATTATAATTCAACTTATTGTGAAATTAGTTTTATAATTCATTTAAAAAAATTCGGATTATACTAATTGTTTTATTTTAATTAAATTAGAAATAATTTGAAATTCTACTACTAAAAAATTTTTATTTTACTTAACTTAAAAATAACTACATAAGAAGTTTAGATGTGTAAGAACTTGATTATTTGTCTACCACTAAAAGATATATTAACTTAAAATTCTACTAAAAGACTTTTATTTTACATAATTTAAAAATAACTACATTAGAAGTTTGGATATGCTGGGATTCTATTAACTTTGAACTACTAAAAGATATATATTTTCAAAATAATTTTGTATTTACCTAAATAACTTTATTTACTATTAATAAATATTAGTCTTTTAAGTATGTGTATAAATTTTATTTTACAATTGACAAAAACATATGCACTTTTTCATATGGACTAGAAAATTATATAAATATATTAATTACACAATTCTAATATTTATTTATTTTAATGTTTTATTAATCTGACATAGTTATTTATTTAATATGCATAATATATTTACTTTCTTGTGTTTTTTACACAATAAATAATATTAAATTTTGACATTCAAAAATAGTTCAATAATTTAAATAGAAGCTAATAATAATTTAAAATTTAAACTTTAACATGAAATGTTTTCATAAAAATAATTTTTACTACTATCTTTAATTTAAATACAATAATTAAGGAAAATTTCATTTAAATATTAAATGATAAAAAAATTATGTGATAATATATTGCATCTTAAATCCATTGAGTAAAGTTAGAAAACTAATAAAAAATTATTTGAATTTTGATTTATACAAATAAATTAAAAAATTACATTTATATTTATCAGGAAAAAAATGAGAGAGTTGAAATATTTTTAAAATTTAGTATCTCTTGCATTTTAGAGTACATTTATTTTTACAAAATTTAGCTTTTAAATATAATAACCAAATCAATTACCATGGGGCTACTTTATCCAGGGCAAATTCGGCAGAAACACGAGGGAAAGCAGTAGAAGAATTCAAAGTAGGATGCAAGTGCCCATAATGGCACACGGAATGATATTGTTGTTGTCATATCCCAAACTTGGATATGCAACACACTAGTATTTCTATGCCTTTCAACTTGAGAATGCTAAACCTAAATGATAAGAAGATCTAATCCAAACTTAAAAACTCATATTCCATAAAATGCCAAAAAGTTTGATATGTGCGTAAAATTTCAATATGATTTTCCTTATGTACTTTTCTTGCCTCGAAAATTTAAATATATTGTTTTGAAAGTTTAATAAAACACTTTGAAAGTTTTCAATCTTGAACGTGTCTCTACCATGTCTGTGTGAAATTCTCAGCAATCTTATCATCTGAAAAATTTAAACCCATTCTTTGTGAGCAAGAGGTAGTCAAGCAAGGAATATACCTGTTTTTATGGAATGTAAACAAAATATTAAAAAAAAACACTTTAATATATTATTAAAATAATCTTTTGTCTATAAAACATTTTCGATATTTATATCATATCAAACTATTCTTTTCCTCTTATATCTGTTTGCTCATGGCTCAAATATTTTGTGCGCTAATCCATTGATTAGAGTTTTAATCTATAATATCAACTAAAGAGGGTCACGTACAATCAAAACAATTATTAAACTGAACCAGTTGTCTCAATCGATAACCCTGATTAAAATGGTCACTTGATTCTCAATCTTTAACCCTAGTTGAGTGGGTCACGTAGCACAATATTTAACCCCAATTGAAAGAGTCACGTGAAACCGAACAGTTGTTGCCAACAAAAATAGTTGTTTGGCTGCACCGAACAGCTATTTCCAACTGAAATAGTTGTTTCAATCTACAACCTTAATTGAACGGGTTAACTTGATTCCAACTAGAGAGACTAAAACTTCTACCTCAATTGAGAGAGTTGGAACTAATTCCTCTACACTAATAAACATCCCCATGAACATTTATCAGAAAATATTTCCTTTGTATTTAATGAGGAAAATAATTGTCAAAACATTTCATATTAAATCATCACATAAAACATGCATTTGTGTAGAAGGTGAATTTCAGCATACTTTTCCAATAGACATTCTGCAAACTATTTCTATACTTGCTCACATCCCAAGCATACTTCAAAAATAATTTCAATTCAATATAACATAATATTTTAAAAACTAAAATAGAGCAATTTCATAAGTATTAAAAAATAAAATTTTTAAAATAACTTGTACAATATAAAAACCATGAAAATCTCAAGTAATCCACTTACAAACTTTAACTTGCTTAGTTTTGTGCCTCACTAGGCAAGTCTTCTTGGCCCTATTCAATTAAAGTAAACCTCAATTCAACCCTAAATCTGACATAATTTCATAATTTATGTAATTCCGTAAACTATGTCTTGATGTTGTTTCTATAATGAAATTTCTGTGAAAAAAATTCCAATATTCTTCTAATTCATCACTTGTGATTTTTCATACTGTCAAATGTCTCATATCATTATTGTGGACCCAAAAATTTAATCAAAATTGGAGAAATGCCAATTATATAAATGTTATCCATTACAGTGCCCAAAACCTACAGTTCATTTATAAAAATAAAGTGGATTAATATAAAAGCATTTTTTCTATGATATATATAAGGTCGGAAAGCTCTATGAATCTACTTTAATATTTAACTAACTGTGATTAATTTCGAGTCTTTTACAGAGTGTTATGATCGTTCTAAACTTGTGCAGAGTTAAATTTGATTGTCCAGAATCTGCTGTTCAGTCAACTTAATGTATTAAACTGTATCCTTCTAGGCAGAATTTTGTGGTGATCCATACATGAATGGAAGCTCTATGCATCTAATTTAAAATAAAACAAACCATTTGTAAATTGGGATTTTATGCAGAATGTTATGAGCCCTACACTAAAATCGCGCAGAATTAATCCAGCAGTCCAGAAGCTGTTTTTCAACTTCAAGAATTAAACTGCTTTATTCTTGCTTGAATATTGCAGTGATCTATATATAGATGGAAAGATTTATGAATCTAGGTTAATATTCAATAAACCTTGATTGATTCAGAGCTTTTCATAGAAAGATATGTCCACTAAACTAAAATCGCGAAGAACTGAATCTACATGTGCAGTCACTCTCTTCAAGTTTTGAGTCTACTCTTCTTTCTTCTTGTCTAAAACACGTTTAGGGCCTCTTTCTTACAAGTTTGTATCATTCTCGTGAATTCTTCTGTCTCTAATAACGTTTACAAGGGTCAACAATTCAAGTTCATAAGATTATGCAAATGCATATACGTGTGCATATATACATATATATGGATGATCATATTCTTAAGTTCCAAATGCTAGGTATCCCTACTACAAAATATACATACATGATCCAAAATCCCAGCACTCATGTGACTTGTGTGGCTTGAGCCTATATGCATAAAATTTTTAAGTTCTTCATTAACTACACGGGCATTCTTATTTCATAGTATAAAGTTGTATACATGCTTTAAAATTCTATCGCCTTTCCTACAAAACAATCAAATGAAGGGATTTTTCAAGGCTTACCCCAATCTAAATATGTTGTGGGCGTCGTTAGGACCGAAACTTCTCTCCCTCTTCCAGTTCACCTACTTTCTCTAATACCTCAAATGGCCCCACATATTTTGATCAGAAATTAATATTATATGACAAACACTGTTATTTTACGAAATACAAATTAGTATTAACTATTACTCCAAATCGTAACTAATATATTATTTTGCATCAATTACAAATGTTAACTACACTCTTAAACTATCATGAAAATTTAATTAGTATTGCTTATATAGTAGAATCATTGGCAAAAACTTACTGTAACACTAAAAAATGCGAGTAATCATCAAAATCTTTGCCCACAATATAGATTAATGTCTACACTTTGAAAAAATTGTAGTGAATATGAATTATTGCCTGTGGTTTTACTATACTTAATAAATATTTTTAATGAGAATAGTGTAAAGTATAGGCCCAAAAAAAAAAGGAAAAATCATCGTTTTTACAATGTCAATGCTCTAGGTAGTGTAGTTAATTTTTTCACCACATTTGGCCTAACTATGGGTGCAAAAGCATCACAAAGTCATCACCAAAAATTATTGCCTATGCTTTGCACTGGTTCACTACACTTTGCCCACATAAAGAAAAACTTATATTCCTTTATCCTATGTTCGGTTCTTGGAATTTAGAAAGGAAAAAAAAAAAGAAAATGTTAAAGGAAATGATTTAGTTGCTTGGTTAATAAGAAAAATCTTATGGAAAGGAAAACTATAAAAAAAATTATAATTTAAGGAAAGAAATTTCATTTTCCTCATAAAATGGTGAGGAAAATAGAAGGAAAACTATCTATACTCTTATTCTTCCTCAAAAAATTGCACAAATTATATTTCTTTTACTTAATTCTTCATTTTTTCTCAAAATATAAAAAATTTCAATTTTAAATTGTTGTTTAATTTAATTTCTTTTTTTATTTTTCCTTTCTTTATTAAAATCCTTTCAACCAAACACAATATAAAATTTTAAATTTCTTGCATTATCTTTTCATTTGTTATCATTTTTCTTCCTACTCTAAATTTCTAAAACCAAAAACACTCTTAGTGAATATAAGGATCAAGTGTGATGAAGCTGAAATGTACTTGTTTGGTTTAGTCAACCCATGACATGACCTAGCAATTACCAACAAGGACAGATCGCCTGACGATGAGTACACGGAGGCCACCATATAACTGCACAAAACTGCTGGAAAGGATGATGCAGATCAATATTTAGACAGACTGTCGATAAACTGGAAGGGAAGCCGACCCAGCCCATCAGTTTACCATTCATAGTTGAGGTTGATTTGCATTAGAGGCTATACTTGTTAGCGCTTCACTATTTTAATTTTGTAAGAACTTGGATCCAAATACTCGCGCTATGGCACAATAACAATGGATGTTAGGTGCTAATGCTGCTAATATTTTATAGAGCCAAGACGAGGTCTGGAACCAAGAGCTGCAACTAGCTAGCGAATGTGTCGCAGAATATAGAAAATAAAAGAAAACAAGCCATTCTGGAGAACATTAGTTGGCTTTAATGTTGTGACATTTCACTTACCTCTGTGGCATCACGATTTCCGTTCTTCCATGTTACAAAGCCTGAGTCAAAAGCTTGACTAACAAGGTTTTGGGCAGCAGAAATCTCCTAGTCTTTCAGCCAAATAGTTAGTAAATTTGGGGATGATCTATCTTTAAGTTTTTGAATTGGCCTAGTTCGCATAAAAACCTTTCATACCAGAAGCGTCAAACTTGTCAAATTCACAGAACCATGAGAACCAACAAAAATTTTGATCATTTCATTGGAGGTCTAATTACAACTCAAAAAACCAGTAAATGTTTCTTCAAAGCCGAATCCTTCAGTTGATTCTGATCCTCACAAAATAATCAAAATTTGATTATTTCTAGGGGAAAAAGAATCACAGGAGTAGTATTGTTGGGAGAATGATCAATTGAAGTTCACATACAAGGCCAATTTGTTCATCAAAGGCCCTTCAGTTGTTCCACCAACCCTGAAAGGGTAGTCCACTTCTCAAATGCAGATGCAGAGGCCACAAAGGCTACCTTAGAGGCTTCTATGTCATTCCTAGAAACTGCAAAAATACAATAGTGGATCAATATTTCAGTCCTCAGTTGTTGGGATCTCCAGAGATTCCAGAACAGAATTTTTGAAGTAAAAATGTAGCAAAGCCACAGAGAAATGGCAAATCAACACAAAATGTTGATTTAGGATATAGATATTTTGGTACAACTAGTAGGGGAGTTTCTTTTTCTGTGAAAGTTATCCATAAAAACCAGGTAAAATCGTAACCATAGCCATTATGAGGGTTGGTATGGGCATTCACTTTTCCTCACTTTGTCCGCAATCTTAAGTTTTTTATAAAATTTTATGAAATTTGAAAATTTCCCTTGCTCAGATTTCAAATTCCCCACTTATGTAAACTAAAATAAGCATCTTCCCCAAGGACATATAATTTTGGATAATCTAAATTTTTTATTCAAGGATCACTTTCAAATGCTCATAAGTAAATAATCATTCAAAGGCATTTTGGAATATCTTTCTTTCACTATTACTTTATGCAACTGGTATTTTTAATACTAGCAAGAGCACTCACCTGATGAAATTAAGGAAGCCAATGAGGAATTGAAGGTATCAACCTCCGTCTTCTCTTCATCACTGGAACTCAACTGCCAAAAATATGCAGACCAGACAACTTCACAAAAAGCGCCTAGAAATCATAAGAATTTTCAAAGGGATGCTGAGCACTCATATATAATATGAGCCCTTAGACAGGTAAATCATAACTAGAGCAAACATTTGTCAGCATTTGAAGATTGAATGGCCCAAATTATATATGAGAATTACCCACTCGTGAACCACAATAAGAAATCCATATCAAGAATTATTGGAACACCTTGTTCAGGGCTGAATTCACTTTCTGAACCCATCCAGAATCCTTGTAGGAGCCAAGTACTGAGCTTGCCACAGAAAGGTCATTCTTTTCTATTGCTTGGCCGACTAGGCTAAGTTTATAAACAAGATCTTGAAGGTATGCTGCATTATTGTAAGATAACGAGTAGATAAGTCAATGAGAATTCTGACAAAAAAGAAACCAGGAGTTTTGAGCCCGATATATATATGTTTAAAAAGTATACATCTGCACCTACACAGTAGTTTTTCTCTTGGGACATGTTCATTTTAATGATTAAGGGAGACAGAGCATTTTACCAATGATAGATAAAAACCCGAGATACATAATGATAATACATAGTAAAATAACTAAAATCATAACAAGTATGATAAAATAATCCTAAATGGTTTTTGTCCATGACCTTGTAGTGTATTGGAAGTTTGACAGTTACACTTACTATTTTAGCATGCACGAACCTTAAAAGACTGATAAAAAGTTCGTAGACTGATAGAAGAATTAAAAGTTAAATTCCAGAAAGACAAACGGAAAATTAGAATTATGAATATGAAGTAGTCTGATTTCAGGTTCTTAAAACATTTTTGAATGGCAGTAATTATTTAAACTTTTCTCAGTATATGACATTTATTACCAAAATTTTATTAGATAAATAAGAAACTGGTTTCATGTAATTATCCACAACTCCCATATCAAGAAGCTAATTTCAAGTAATTCTGAACTAATTATCAGATGTATCAACAATGAATCTGATGAGAAGGAAGAATAAGTTTTCAAAGCAGACTGGACCAAACGTGAGAAAGAACTAAAAGCCAAACTTAATTTCGTCAATATGTCCCGATTAATTGAAGTTATTTAATATTCTAAATCAAAGATACAACTAATTTAGTACAAAAATATTAATTAGAATGAACAAACAAAGCTGGACCAGAACCCAAAATATATTACTAATTAGAGAATCTTGGGAAATCCGACGGACTGGACAAGCCGTAAACAGCAGATAAAAGTTTCTTTCGAATAATATTTTGCTATCAATTCTTTGATGGTTATAACATTACAAAAACTTCTAATTAATGAAATTACAATGTCAAAAACGCATTAGTCTTGGAAATTTGAATTCTCACTCATCTCAGGATAGGTTGAGAAACGGAGACCAATACATCAAGGAGTCGAACCTTTTTCTTCAGTTGAAGAGCTGATAACGCCTTGTTTCTCAAGCCTCTTCTTCCTGTCCCTCTTTACCTTTTCCAGCAGCTCTTCATCGTCGTCCGCCTCTAGAATCGCCGCATTCGCCTCGTTAGACCACCCTTTATAGCCCACCAAACTAGTGAAAATCCAGGCGGTGGCTGCGAGATTAAGGGAAATGGTTCTCCTGCGGAAGAGAATGGATGAGGGTTCATTTCCCGCCCTGCAAACAATCTGCTGCTGCCAGTGAAGTATAGATGATGAGGGCGAAGACGAAGAAAGTAGACAGGCTTTTGCATTTGACAGGAAAAATGTGGCCATTTCTTGGGTTTCTGCCACCTCTGTAGTACGCCGGCCTTGTTTCCCTTTTGATTTTGGTGGCGAAGACGAGTGCGGTGTTGTTTTGTGGCGCTTGGAACGGCCGCAGATAAGATTACAAGGGATTTCCTGCGGCTGTGGACCATAGTATTGAGTTCGTGAAGGCATTCAGGTCGTTTAAAATAAATCAAAACAAAAAACACTTTTATGGCATGATACGTAAACGTTTAATTTAAGGTAGTAATGGAACGATTCTAAGAATCGAATTAATGTAAGACAAGAACTAGATGATTTGGTACGCACAAAAATGATATTAAGCATGAGAATAAACTAAAATTATTATTTTATTTTATATTTAAGAATGATAGTTAACAATAAATATAATGAATTAAAGATACATATTTTTCTAATAAAAAGAATATTATTTCAAAATATTAAATTAAAAATTACATTTTTGTTATATGACTATATATATTTAGATTTATAATAGATATTAAATATTTATACAACATAATATACAATATTTATATTGTATACAAAAACTATATATTCATATACACAATAGATACTAGAATGATTGATATTTAATTTGTTTATTGTAACATAAAAATTTATACACACGTGCATCCATTGTATTATGTTTATTTATTATGTATACAATATATGCTATATTTGAAAATATTTATATTATTGTTAGAAATTAATTTAGTACTTTTATAGGATACATTAAATTGTATTAAATTATATATTGTTGTTTAAGGATGTTTGCGTGTGTGAATGCATAAATATTAATAAATATTTTACATATTTAGCATATATGTTAATTATATCACAAATAAAAATAAGATAATATATATTGGTAATTCATATGCACACACACACACACACACACACACATATATATATATTTAACTTTAGGTACACTTGTGTAAAATATATATATATATATACATACATATTTTCACATTTAATAATTTTAATATTTAATTTTCTTAATGATAATATATGATATTTGTTGACATCTATATTGTAAATTTAAAAATTAATAAAATTATTTTAATAGTGTAAAATGTAAGTTATTCCTGAATAAAAATGAGTAAAACCATGAGAGTAAGAAAGAATAGATATTCCTTATATTTGTAAATATTGATTTTTAAATGGAATGATGATTCTCTAATAATTAATTATACCAATAGTAGGAATGAGAATGATGAAAGAATCACCGTTCCATTTCTACCTCATTTTTGCTGCCAATCATGTCATTAATGCTTCTACCTCATTTTTGCTACCAATCATGTCATTAATGCTACTGGTAAGAACATTATATTTATTAGACTAGTTGAGGTAAAGAGAAAGAAAATCCTCAAAATTTTATTATTTGTTTTTTTTACATTTTCCAAATAGACCCAACTCATATTAACATACAAAATTATCGTATATTTATATCCTTTGTGTGCTTAAAATGTGTATACATGTTAGTTAAAATGAAGAAAATATATTGTTATACATGAATTGCATTGAATATGTTGATTTGGGAATGCAAAAGTACAGATGTGAGTTTAATTATTAATTGTATACATTTTCTATACTTAAAATATGATTTAATGTACACAAGTAAATATCACGCTCGTGAAAAGAAGAGCCACAACCACAAAATAAGGTATTACAATTGTGAAACAAAGCCGCATAGAGTTCTAGAAATTTTGCAAAAATAGGTCGCAATCATGAATTCAAGGAGCGCGATCTCCAAATGCTATGTGGCGTGGTTGTGGAGATTGGTTGTGGACGGTACTAGAATTTACACGAATGAGGATGTGAGCACGAATTAAGAATGCGCAATCACTATAGATCTTGGCACGACCATAGAACGCAAGTATTGGCATTATGTAAAACTTGTGGCTAGGAGTGCTAATGCAAAGCAGCAAGGCCCAATTACTAAGCTTGATGCTGCTATCACAAGAAGATAGCATTGGACAATATTAGACTTCGATATGGAATATTTTTAAGGGCTTTTTCTAAGTTTTCACACGTACACACAAACCCTAAATAACTTTATCTTATAAATACAAGTTCTCCACTTATTAGAAGGTGCTTTTAGTTAGTTTTTTCATAACAACACTTAGGAAACGCAAGAACAATTATTGAAGAAGTGAAGAAAAAGGTATTTTTACCATTTTTGAAGATGTTTGTTGGCGATATTCAATCAAGTTTTCTTAGACTTTTTTTACTCTTTTGATGTTTAGTTGGATAATGAACAAATTGAAATTGATTTATGTTGATCATTATATGATTTGTTAATTTACTTTTTAGTCTCGTGTTTGTGTTTAGTTGGATATATATGCATGAATGAATTATTAATTTTCCTTACTCTTGTTATTTACAATTAGCATTTTAAATGGTCATTATAAAACTTGATCAACTCTATATTTAATTCTTGGCCGTGTAGAGAATAACGAGATTAAAACTTGTACATTAAACAACTAGTTGTGAACATTAATTCTATTAGAATAACAGCAGTAAAAACATAGAAATAATATGAATAAAATATTGTTAAACATAAAACTAAGTTTCTTAACTCGATAGGGCTTAGGAAAACTTGCTAAAATTTTGAGTCGAAGTTATAAGAGAATTCAAGAGTATATCGTATAAATTTTAAAATCAACAATCTATAATAAGAAAATTAAAGTGATAATTAACATCAATTAGCAAGTATTAAAAACCACGAGAGTGATACCTATACCCACTATAGTACTAAATTCTATTATAAATTTAAATTTTGGCATAGTGATGACCTGTGATCAACTCCCTATGGCAAATTTTCAGATGGCTCTTGAAATGTTATCTAATTCATTTTAAAACTCATTCTAAATGGCATATTTCTTAACACCCACATAAATTCTGAAACAGCTTCTTATTAAAACACTTTAAAAATTTTAAAATCATTTATCTTCCCTTCTTTATATATAAGTGCATTTTAACTTCAATAATTACTTAAAATCGAATTATTCCTCATCCATGTAAATAGATATATGACTATTCTTTCAAGTATTGATTTATATATTACCAAACCAAAATATGAGTATTTCATATTGAATGTTAAACAATTGTATAAACACGTTCAAATAAGATATAAATATCTATCTGTCTATCTATAATGTATGTTAGGGATATAGATCTCTTTTTGGTTGTACAATATTAGATTTTCACAATGCCGTTACTTATTTAAATTCTTTTTTCCAGATCAAATTTCATTTGTGTCATCATTTTACAATTTACTTTGTTCTCTCTTATTTTATAAATAATAGAAAATTATATATATATGTATATGTATGTATATATAGTATTATTAATTTATTTATCTATTTGCACACAGAAAGTGTGCCTCTATTTACTAGTCTGTGCATGTAGATATAGATATCAAAAACATCTAGGGGCAATGGACATACACTGCCACATTTGAAACCAAGAGAAAATTCTAAATAAGTTTGTGGAAAATTTCTAACAAAAAGTATTTGCCCTCTTGTATCCATTATATTGCCGCATGTTAAAAGAAAATAGAGTTCAAACATGAGAGTTTTAACTTGATAAAGTTCATAATTTTGATTAAACTTTTCATATGAATGAAATTATCTCAACGCTATATCTAGGAGAGGGGTTTTTGTTTGACATGATATTTGGTAAGAGTTGTGTTGAAATAAGTAATATATTTGGAAAGAATGTTTTGATAAGATGAATAATATAATTTATTTGAATATATATATATATATATATATAATATGATAATGGTTGGATGATATAATAGTTTATAGAGATAAGAATTATATTATAGTATATAAATAAAAATAAATGTGAATATATATATATGTATGTATGTATGTATGTATGTATAGGTATTGATTTGATTGTCAATAAGTGTAATGATTGAAAAATAATTAGTTAATTATATATGAGAAAGCAAATTTTGAATTTGAATTTGGATGAAAATATTGTTAAATGATATATTTGGTAATGTGAAGTTTGATATATTATTTTATAGTTTGGAAGTTGGGTTCCAAATATAACCTATATTTATTTACTTTATATCATTTTTATCCCATCAAATGACACATTCTCTAAGTGGACTATATATCAAAACATTCTTAAACTATTTTTAAATTTTCACACTAAGAGGGTGTTTAGGTGAACTTACAAGCTCCTAAAAATATTTAATAAGATGTTTGAAAGTTTATAAACTCGTATTGAGTGTTTAGTAATTTTTTTTTTATAAAAGAGTTTATAAACTTCAAAAAATAAAATATTTAGAGTTTATAAGCTCTTTGAATATACGTTAGATATTCCCAACTTATTTTCAAACTTCTTTTAAGTTACTTCATTTTATATTTTAAAAATAACATAAATATCCTAAAATTAGATTTTATTACTAGAATTTAATTTATTTTTATTATTATTACATCAAAAAAATTATAATCAATTATAATTATAAATTGTAATAAAATTTTATAAATTGATTTTACCAAACACTTTAGTAGCTTATTTTTAAAATAAAACTAATGAACTTATAAGGACTAAAAAAATCTTATAAGTTGTATGATCTTAGAAACTATTAGAAATAAGCTTAGCTAAACACTCTTTTAACTTTCAATCTCAATAAAGTTTACGTCAAATGGTGCATAGCACTGAAACTTAACAACGACAAATTCATCAAATTTGACTAGCACTAAAATTTTGTAACACATAATGTATCAAATTTAGAACATACTTACACTATTGAACAAAAAAATTAACAGTAACAATAATAACAATAATAATGTTTCTTAAATTTTTCCTCAAAGTTTACCCACTTAATAGCCATATTTATGTCACATGGAATTTCTATCAAATAGCTAACTAACTATTGAACAAAATTTGCAACAAGGAATTTACCTATTGGAGTAAATTTGGATTTTCTGACAACCCCAGTACAAAATCAAAAATACAATTTTTTTAAAAAACAATCCTTAGAAATATATTTCTAACTCTAAAGTTAAATACAATATATAGGAACTTGCAAGATGTAATTTGGGTGAATTACATCCATGCCCCTAAGATTTAGTCAAATAGTATTCAACTTTCTCTTACTTCGCAAAACTATCAAAACTCTCCTCAAAAATTAAAATACATTACAGAGAATTACTAAGTAGGCAAAAAGACCTTAGTGCCCTCAGGTTTCCGGGCGAGAAAAAATGTAGAATATGATATTATGAAAATGTTCTTACTTGTGCTTGCACTATTTGGCAATTACCCTCAACGTATTTTCACTTATTAATTTGATTAAACTTTCAAACTATTTGATTGAAAGGTATTTTTGGTACTTTATCCAAATTTTTCATTGAAAACTTAGAACGAGGTCCTCATCATAAAGCTGTTGAATTTATGAGAAAGGTTTTGGTTGTTTCACAAAGTAGAGGGGCCTAAACAATATTTGACCAAATTTTAAGAAGTATAGATGTGATTTACTTTGTAATTTTCAGATTGATAGCATATTCATAGGAGAATAACTCATGCACTTAAACCAATTTGTAATAACATTTGGGGAAAAAAAAGAGTAAATGGAGGAATTATATTTCCTTCTTTAGACATGTCACTTAATATAATTGATACCATTCCAAAAATGGATTATAGAAGTTTTTCTTTTATGACACACAATAATAAACTAGTTATTGAGGCACAGTCAATACTTGTGTAACAAAAAATTGGGCATGCGTACAATAAATGGAATGACGTGCAAAAAATAATATCAAAATAAATGAAAACTAAAGAATTTAAATCTTTCTTACTTTTTTTTTAACTATATAAAATCAAACAAATACAAAATGGTATTGAAATAAAATACAAGTAGTTTTCTTAGTACTCAAGAAAATTTAGCACAACTACTCACAATTCAACAAACAAAGCACAATGAAAAATTCATTGGTCTCGTTCACTTTCTAACTCTATGAACTCCAAATCAAAAAAAAAAAAAAAAAGCTGCATAATCATATAAAATTTCAACATATTCTTAATAAACGACGCCAAACATTCATCAATTTTCAACACCTCATAAACATTTTATAATTTGGATTGTAAAAAATAATAATATATTTTAATTCATAACATGTGTAGCGACACATGTAATTGTTATTTGTAAATAGCAAATCATATATTTTGTTGTTTTTAAGTAAACATTGATAAAAAATAAAATGTTTACCTTTGTCAAGTCACTGTATGATCTAAAGCAACCTAATAAATCAATAGAATATGGCTTTCCAAAGCAGCTTCTTTACAAAATTGTTTTTTGATATTCTTTTAACTCCAACTCTTATTTATCCCCTACACAAAAAGAAAAAAAATATCAATGTCGTACCAAAGAAAACAGAGAATCCAAAAACTAAATGAAGAAGGTTAACATAAATGGTTGAATTTTATTTTCATTATCATATCTATATAAATCTAACAAAACACCTAAACAATCTAATCAAATGATCCTAATCAATCAATTAGTGAACCTACACAATCAAATCAAAGAATCATAAACAACAATTATTGAGTAATGGAATAGAATAACAATTCTCATTGTCTTATTGATATGTGTTTTTGTCATGACATAAGTTAATGTAGTCAACAATATCAATGATAAAGGAACCCAAAAACATAAAAAGAAACAAAAGGTATGAATATGCGATCCATCCCAAAACTTTGGAACAAATATACAATTCATCTCAAACTTAAATATGGGGATACAAATAGAATTAAAAAACCTAAACGGACATATTGCGTATCCGTGTTGGGATGAATATTGTTAAAATTATAATTAGAGAAATTTTAATATTTTGAGTTTGATGTAAATTCTTAACAAATCATCTATTTCCATCATGTGATGCTCTATTCTTGATCAAAAAATCAACAATAGAATGAAGAGGAAAACAAAACTGCTCTATATTGATCAGCAGAAGTAGAATGAAACCAAAACTATATAGAGTTACTATTACATTTGCTAATTACATACAAAAAGAACTTAACTGCCATACAATTACTCTACTACTCTCTAACTGCTCCTAGGCACCATTTTAAACCAACTAACTTAACAATTAACTGCCTAAATACAACTAGGAACCTTCAACTCCCCAATCACCTTCAAGTTGGACATTGAGGATGATTAGACTTCTGTATCAACTTGATCAGCATGGAGTGGTATCTGATACTCCCCCTCAAGATGTGTGTGTATATCTTCCACAATCATTTTACCAACTAGCTTGTGAAATTATCTAGAACACAAGGGTTTTGTTACTATGTCTACAAGCTGATTACTGCTCTTTACATGAATGATTCCAACCACCTTGTTAAGCACCTTTTCTATTACAAAATGCAAGTCCAAGTCAAAGTGTTTTATTCTTTTATGGAATGTAGGGTTCTTACTAATTTGGACTACACTAAAGCTGTCACAAAGATTGGAATAACACCATTATAAGCCATCCTAAACCCCCTCAATAGGTTGAGCATCGACATCACCTCACACACCCAAGATGCAACAGCTCTGTACTTGGCTTCAATAGTACTTCTAGCCACTATAGTTTGCTTCTTAGACTTTCAGCTGATCATGGAATCACCAAGCAATACACAAAAACCTAGCACAAATCTTCTAGTATCATAACATGACCTCTAGTCATTATCAGAGAAGGCCTGCAGCTTCAATTTCCTTGACCTTCTTAGAAGTAGCCCTCCACCTAGAGAATTTTTCATGTATCTCAACACTCTATAGGTAGTATTTAGATGGCTTTTTCCAAGTCTACTTATAAATTGTGACAGCATGTTCACTGCATAAGTTATCTCTAGCTTGGTGAAGGTCAAGTATATGAGTTTGTCAACAAGTTGTCTATAAAAGTTGGCTCACTAAGCTCATCACCATGCTTTTTGCTCAACTTATAGCCTATATCCATTAGAGTAGCAATAGGTTTTGCACTAAGCATGCCATATACATTTAGCAAGTCCAATGTGTTTTTCCTCTAACACATCACTATCCGTTTCCTAATCTAACAACTTTCACACTAAGAAAGTATCTTGGTGTACCTAAGTCTCTTACCTTGAACCTATAGCTAATGATGCTTATCACCTCTTTCATATCCTCATGATTGCTGCCCCCCATCAGTACATCATCTATATAAACTAATAAGGCTATCTTGCTTCCATCCCTTGTTTGCTTTAGAAAGAGTGAATGATCTGATTTAGATTGCTCAAATCCACACTTAATCAGTGCCTCAGTGAACTTGACATTCCATTGTCTTGAAGCCTGCTTCAAGCTATACAATGACTTCCTAAATTTGCAAACCAAGTTCCTCCTTGGAGTGGAAGTCTCCCTTCTTGACTTGATAGCCTTATAGTAAGGTCATGTGCACATCTTCTTCCAAGTCACCGTTCAAGAATGCATTGTGAATGTCCAATTGTTTTAAGTTCCATTCACTCATTGCTGCTAGTGATAAAAACAACCTCACAATTATTTGTTTTATAATTGGGCTAAATGTTTCTCCATAATCAAAGCCCTCCACTTGGCTATATCCCTTGGTAACAAGTTTGGCCTTGTATCTTTCAACTCCTCCATCCGACCTAAGTTTAGTCTTGTATACCCATTTGCATCCCATAGTGTGTTGTCCTTTTGGTAGCTCAACCACATCCCATGCATAATTCTCTTCCAATGCCTTTAAATTCTCAAGCGTTACCTCTTTCCAGTGTGGCTAATCAACAACCTTAGCATAAGAACTAAGTTCTTGCACATTACTTAAGGTTGACAGAAAACACTTATAGTTGGGGGACAATTTGACAGTGCTGAAATGGTTAGCTATTGGTTGTTAAGTATTAGGTTGCTGGTTTGGTTGATTTAGTTCCATTTGGATGTGTTGATAGACTTTTAGGTACTTTGGTATTCTTCTAATCCTATTAGTCCTCTTAGGTTCCACTAGTGAAACTTGGCTGGTTAAGGGAAAAGGCTTGATATCATGATCATCAATCACATGGTGCTATAGGATATGTGTGGAGTTAACATCATCAGCTCCATTAGATGAATCACTTTTAGATGGGACTAAGTTAAGGGAAGAGTCAAGGTAAGGGCGTTCTGGAATGTAAGGAAGGCTATGACGAATTTGGTGCATTAAGGAACTTGGAAGAGTTTTTGTGAAAAGGGAAGACATACTCATAGAAAATTACATCCCCTGAATAGAAGACTTCATGAGTTGTGAGGTCATATAGTTTTGTATGCCTTCATGCCATTAGAATAGCTTATGAAGATACACTTTTTGGCCTTAGGATCAAATTTAGTTCTATCTCCTTTAAGAGTAAGGGCAAGACAACTAAACACTTTTAATTGTTAGTATTGAGGTGGTTTGCTGAACAGGACTTCAAGCTGTGTTTTAAGGTTTAAAGCCTCGGAATGAGTTTTGTTAATGATATGGGTTGCAGTTAACAGAGCATCACCCAAAAGCTCTTTGGAATTGAAGCCTAAAACAGTAAGGACCTAGCAATATTAAGGATTTTTTGATGTTTCCTCTCCCCAATAGCATTTTGCTGAGGTGTTTCCACAATGAGAGTTGATGAATAATCCCATTTTCAGTGAAGAAAGAGTTCATCCTAAGGTTTGGAGCATTATAACTCCTAATGACCTTGATTTTGGTGTTAAATTGAGTAAGCATTAGGTTGTGAGAGGCAAGGAGTATTTATTGAGCCTCACTTTTATTTTTCATTGGGTTTGTCCATGTGCAACGGGTGTAATCATCAACAATTGTCAAAAAATATTTGTGTCCACTAAGGGCAAACATTGGGTAAGGACCCCATACATCAATATGGACTAGATCAAAAGGCTTTAAAGTGTTTATTTCATGAGTAACAAAAAGCTACTTTTTCTATTTTACTTGATGATAGATTTCACATTTCTTATTTCTCATAACTACCAAATTAGGAGAATGGAATGAATTCTTTGAGCTACAAGATGTGAGAAATGTCCTAATCTATAATGCAATACATCAAAGTTGCTAACATTAAAACCTACATCAGGAAAGGCTGTCACAGAATTGGACTTAGCTTGAGAGGTGATGCTTGAAGTCTGCTGTTTCATGGTATAAGGCCCTTAGATTTGTTCAACTATCCCAATCCTCCTCCATGGTCAAAAGCCCTGGACATAGCATGAACTAGAGTTAAAGATGAGGCAACAAATGAACGTCCTTGTAAGTTTACTGGTAGATAACAAATTGAAGCTAAAGGAAGGCACACGTAGGACACTGTCAAGTATTATGTTGTTTGAGATGATCACTGAACCTACATGGGAGACTGGAACCTTGGTTTTTTTGGGAATATTAACAAAGCAATTAGTTACAAGCTTGTGAGATGCATAAAGCTTAAGGGAACCACATATATGGTCTAATGCACTAGTGTTTATGATCCATTCTAACGAGGCTGCTGATGATAGTTCATATATGCTACCATGCTAAGATGAATTGTGATCATGATCATAAGCAAGGCATGTAAAATGTTTTGGGTTGATCATTGGTGGGCAAGTGGCCACGAGGAATTGGAGGAAGGTTGCAAGAAGGTAAGTTCATACTTGTAAAGTTTGAATAGTTGGTAGAATGGCTAGTTATCTCTAGTGCAGAAGCCTATCCAACCTAATTTTATATACCAGCCACACTTGATTGAGACACCTGTGAAGATTCAGTAGGCACATCAATTTGTTCAGCTACTCTTAGGATAGAAAAACTCCATTTGAGGGCCCTTAGATTTGTTCAACTATCCCAATCCTCTTCCATCGTTAGAAGCTCTGGATATAGCATGAACTAGAGTTAAAGATGAGGCAACAATTGAATGTTCTTGTAATTTTACTGGTGGATAACAAATTGAAGCAAAAGGAAGGCACACGCAGGACACTGTCAAGTATTATGTAGTTTAAGATGATCACTGAATCTATATGGGTGACTAGAACCTTGATTTTTTTGGGAATATTAACAAAGAAATTAGTTACAAGCTTGTGAGATGCATAAAGCTCAAGGGAACCACATATATAGTCTAATGCACCAGTGTTTATGATCCATTCTAATGAGGCTGCTGATGATAGTTCATATATGCTACCATGCTAAGATGAATTGTGATCATGATCATGAGCAAGGCATGTAAAATATTTTGGGTTGATCATTGGTGAGCAATTGGCCAAGAGGAATTGGAGGAAGGTTGCAAAAAGGTAAGTTCATACTTGTAAAGTTTGAATAGTTGGTAGAATGGCTAGTTGTCTCTAGTGCAGAAGCCTATCCAACCTAGTTTTACATACCAGCCACACTTGATTGAGACACCTGTGAAGATTCAGTAGGCACATCAATTTGTTCAGCTGCTCTTGGGATAGAAAAACTCCATTTGAAGGTGATTTTTCAGCATTGTAAGCATCAGACTATAAGCTCACTTGGTTGGCAGCCACTTAAGTCTGCCTGCCTTTTTCTTTTGTGAACTTTGGGTGGAAATCCAACTAGTGTATAGCATTTCTCCTTCTTATGCCATTCTTTCCCATAATTTGAGCACACCACTTCCTATTTCCTCTTGGTTATGGAGATCATTGTAGCTAATTCAGTCATGGATCTAACACCAATCCTTTCCCTTGTCCTCTATGCTTCCTCCATTACAATTGCATTATATGCTTCCTTTAGGGTATGAAAAGGTTTTTTGTCTTAGCAATTGGGACCTATTAGATGAGTACATGTCATCCAAGCCATTGAGAAACTTATGAACCCTATCTTTCTCCTGCATTTCCATAAAGGCCAAGAAACAACCATTAGTACAGCCTCCACACTTGTAATGTGGAAGGGCCTTGTACTCTCTCAGCTTTTCCTATTTGGTGACTAGCTCCATAGAATACTCATCAATAGTCCTAGACCCGTGCATGACATTGTGTAGGTCCTTTGAAGCCTACACACCCAGCTATCATCTTTAAGGAAGAATCGCTTGGACAACACTTCCCAAATTTAGGAGGCCTTCTTCATGTAGAAAACTGTGGCTGCAAGGGAAGGAGCCATTGATCTTAATGACCATGCAACAATTAGGTCATTGCATCTTTTTTGTGCGGGGTAAAGATGGTCATTAATCAGTGGCTCTTGAATTGCACCATCAACAAAACCAAGCTTGTTGCGTATGGACAAACCAAGGCTAAAATACCTTGATTATCACTAGGATGGATGTAGAAAGGAGAGTTAGGATCCTCCACAAATTGGAGTGACGGAAATGAATGGTTTAGGGGATTGATAGATCTTGATGCCGATTCCATCAAGATAAAGAAATTGAGCAAGCTGTGACGAGACTTCAAAGAAGGAAAGAAAAACCAATCAAAAATGGATGCAGTGTAGCTTCAACAAAGTGGCTCTGGTACCTTAACAAAACATCTATTTCCATTATGTGAAGCTCTATTCTTGATCAAGAAATTTGCAATAGAATGAAAAGGAAACTGCTCTATTCTAATCAACAAAAGTAGAATGAAACAAAAACTATGCAGAGTTACTGTTACATTGGCTAATTATACACAACAAGAACTAAACTGCCATACAGTTATTCTACTGCTCTCTAATCACTCCTAGGCACCATTTTACGCCAACTAACTTAACAATTAACCGCTTAAATACAACTAGGAACCCTTCAACTCCATAGTCACCTTCAAGCTAGGTATAGAGGATGATTAGGCTTTTGTATTAGCTTGATTAGCATGGGGTGGCATTTGATCATTTTTATTAATTATGTCAAGAGGTTTATAATTGGATTCAAATTTTTTGAGGAACATTTCATAAATTTTAAATTCTAAAATGTGCATCAAAATTAAATTTTAATATCACACACACACACACACACACATATATTTATGTATATATTTATAAATTTTAGTTACTACTTGCTCGTATGTCAATCACTACGAACTAAATAAATGAATCATAATTTTTATAATTTATGATATATAAAATTATTTTTGTTATGTAAAATGCACATATTTTTACTTTTAGTTGCACATTTAAATGTCAAATTGCGAAAATTGATTATTTAATGATAAGATTGCAAAATTACAAACTTTCTTCTATAAAATTTAATTTAGTCTTTTATATGTAATTTACATTTATATATAATTATTATTCTTATATTTTGGTTGATTCAATTGGAAGTTTCAAGTAAAATGAACAATGATGAAAGTTCTGAATAAATTTATTAATGTTTAGCAATTTGGGCATACGTATTTCAAATTTAAGCAAGTAGAAATGATATAAATTATAAATTTTATATATTTTTTATATTAGGTAAGATTTTTATAAATTTGATTCATGATAATAATGCAGATTATACTATTTTCTCCTTAATTTGTTAATTTATACTAATACATTTTACGCTTATATATACTCAAATATACTTATTATTCTTATATTTTGACTTAGATCAAATAAGTGTTGTTAAGTGAGATAAAAATAATTTGAAAATTTTAGAACTAATTTATCATTCTTTAGTGATTTAGGAATAACTCTTCAAATTTTCAGTACTTAAAGTGATATATTTTACACATTTATTATTTTTATAAGATTTTTGTAGGGTTTAGCTATTATATTCGATCAAGTTATATTTATTTTTATAATTTTTACTTGAAGTTGTTAGATATATCTTAACAGTACCATTTGATAGAACTTGTGAAGTATATATATATATATATTAACAATACACAATGTGTGTGTAAATAAAGAATGCTTACATACTTCAAACTGAAGATAATTGTACACAACAATAATCCAGGTTTTTCTTAAGAGAAACCAATTTGACAACACAAATATTTACAAAAAAAAAAAAAGATCATATTAAAATACATAGTTTACAATTTAATTTATGATCATAATAAATATGGTAAATATGTAATTTGCTTGCTTCCAAGGTATGATTCAAGCAACGATGCTCAAGAACTTTTAAAACAAGATTAAAGTTGAAATGTTATGTTTAAAAGCAATTTGGTTACAATATGAGACTATAAGAATCCTTGAAGTTAAAGTATTCACAATCAATGAGCCAACTGGAGACAAATATATAAGAAGAAAGACCTCACGAGGCATGTTTTCATTCCTAAATAATTGAAGTAACTTCCTGGTTATTTCAATCCCTGTATCACTGTATTTCCGTATTGCTTGCCCTAAGCAACACAATTTTCCACCATCTCTAAGTATTGTTGGCCTATTAAAAACACCATAATTGTGATCTGGGTAAATTTTCCAAATGGACCTACGAATAGGCATAGCTTATGAAACTAATTTGTAAATTATGGCCCAAATAACTAACAAATTTTGAATTCAAAGCATTTTTTCCAATGATGATGTTTTTAAAAAAAAATCTATGAAATTCGTCAAAACTTCAATTCTCTTGCTATTTCACATAAGGACCGCATTATCTTCCCAGTACTCTCCTGTAGCAGCGAAATTCAGGAACTTCCTCTCAATCTCCATCTCTCTCATCCGTGTGCACATTAGCCCCGACCATGCATACTTTTAATGAAATGGTCTTAGGCCTTAATCACAATTAGTTGCATGATGGTAAAACACAACTCCAATAAGAAATGAATTAATTAACATGTGCCGTTAAGTAAGGTCTTTGTCAAAAATGGTTGATTGAACTAAATCTGCATGAAGATACATGATCTAAAGTAAAACAAGAGGAACAACAAAGGATTCAGAAGTTCAGGTTATCTATCTGCCACACTCTTTTTGAATATCTCTGTCCACTCTCTTTGATCAACTGTCCTTTGCATTTATATCCACTCAAGATACAGTTAACTAACTAAATAACCATTAGTAATTGCAAACTCAACAAACTAATGCCACATCATCAGATCAGCATCAAAGCAGTTCTTCTGTGGAGCAGTTTTGGGGGACTACTTTGTTCTGATCTTTTTGCCAACAACCCCCCCCCCCCTTAAGGTGAGCATGGATATTCTTCATGCTCATCTTACTTAGTAAGTTGTTGAGTTGAACATTGCACAATCCCTTGGTCAAGAGGTCAGTCGGTTGTTCTTTGTTTAGTACATGCCTCACTTCAAAAGTTCCATCTTGTACCTTTTCCCTAATGAATGTATATCAATATCAACATGTTTCGTCTTTTTATGGTGCATGGGGAGTTTACAGATTTGTAAAGCGTTTTGATTGTCGCAAAAGATCTTCATAGGTTGAGAATGTGTCACTCCTGCAGCTAGGTTTTGATCTAAACAACATCACAAGCACAAGAAGTAAGGGCCCTATACTCCACTTTAGTTGAGCTCCTAGCCACAACTCCTTGTTTCATTGATTTCCAGTTGATAATTGTCACTCCAAGAAAGATTTAAAAACTAGTCACTGAGCTCCTAGTATTAGGACAGCTTCCCCAACCACTGTTGGCAAATCCCTTTAGCTCTAGATTTGGTTCACTTTCCAGTAGAACACCTTTTCTTAGTTTATTCTTCAAGTACCTAAGAATTCTATATGCTACTTCCATATGCATTTGTCTAGGCTTGCTCATAAATTGGCAAAGTATATGCATTGAATGTGATATATCAGGGCGTGTGAAAGTTAAGTAGATCAACTTTTCTACCAATTTCTTGTATGGTATTTCGTTAGGTAGAATGTCTTCTCCAATTGCATTAAGATGGTGATTTACATCTATCGAAGTCTTCACTAGTTTTGACCCCAACATCCCATACTTATAATAGATCAAGGCAATACATTATTTGGTAAAGTAGAATTCCATCCTTTTACCTTGCAACCTCCAATCCTAAAATATTTTGGGACTCCTAACTGCCTTAGTCTGAACTTGCGTCTTAGGTATATTATGACACTATCCACCTCCTCATCATTGTTGCTTCCTATAACTATATCATCCACATACACAAACAATGCCAACACTTAATCTCCCTTGGATTGCCTAAAACTGTACTGATTGAGAGCTTCAGTTAATTTCACATTCCATTTTTCGGACGCCTGTTTTAGGCCATATAAGGACTTTTTCAACTTGCAAGCCATCATCATAGAACTGGTGTTGCATGTCTTCTTCCCTTTTAAATCATATTCTTGGGGCAAAGACATGTAGACTTCCTCCTTTAGTTCTCTATTTAAGAAGGCTCTATTTTCCCTTTAAGCTCCTCTAAACACCTAAAAGCCTCGTAGAACTCCTTCATGAGCATTATCATTGCTTCCTTAAGCTTCTTGGTATTGGCCCTCATCAATGGACCTCCAACTATCTTTGGATACTCAATCTCAACTTGCTCACATCACATTCACACCCTAACTAAATTACCAACTTGTCTTTCCTACAACTTTTTGTATGGAACTCTCTAGGTGCATCCTTAATTAACAATGAGCATAGCTCAAATAATATGGGTAATGCATAGCCTACAGCTTATATAATAGCTCCATTAAAACAAAGTGAATGGATCACATGAACCGTTTGATTGTAAATACCATGTGGTATAGGCCTTTTGTCTTATTTTGTCTTTATTGAGTGAAAGTCATAAATTTAGTCAAGCTCACTTGTCTGGTCAAACTACTAAATCAATGTTGCTTTATAAGACTAATGTCCCATTGGAAACTCTTTCCCAATCACACACTACCTTTACCAAACATTTTTGTCTCATGAAACATTGATTGCGTGGGGAAAATGCCTTGATCACTTAAAAGAAGACAAATCCCATATTGAATACAACACATGCCTTCATATGGATCTAGGTAATAGTACATTAGGCTTAAACCCTATGTTATATTAAGATAGATGTTAGTGTTGGGTTTCAATAAGTTTGAGGTATAATTTTAAAATCTTAAAACTATAAATCAACAATATAAATGCAACAAAATAACATACCAAACCCACTCTGCATTCGCTATACAACAGATATCAACTAAGACGCATTGAAGAAAATTGAAAAAAAAAAGTACCTTTAGAATCACATTCCAATGGGCGTGTTCGCAATCTTTGAATTGTAGCCCTCAAATTTCGACCTCTGTTTTGTCCACACAATTATGGTGATGATGAGTGCTGTCTACACCTTAAAAAACACCTTTTGCAATGCTCTACTGCAAACTAGTTTGGGATAGAAAGCTTTCGGCCACAAAAAAAGATGGAAAGGGTGGCTAGAATAACTTCTCTTTTTGCTTGGAGGGTGGCACACGAAAATTACTAGATTTTTCACAGTTAGAACTTTTCTAAAACATGTATTTATATTAACACACTAGGACATACCAGTTATCGGCTCTATGGACTCCCTATATGGACTTTTACAATTGCTAGTCCATTTACTTTTTAATTATTAAACTCTTTAATAATTACAGCCAATAACTCTTCATTATTAATCTCTATCAATAATTAAGGTCCATCTAGACACTTAATTATTAATCTCTATTAATAATTAAGGCTTAATGCAATTATATTCTTCAACTTAATTAATTTCATTAATTAAATCAAAGGTCACCATGTTTCTAGTTAATAATCACATATTAACAAATATGATTGATATCGAATAATGCCATTCATGTCTTGTCCTTTTATTACATATATTCTTAGTATCTCATACTTAACAACATGACACCAACTATATAAATATAAGGTGTGCAAGTCGTACTAACTCTCTAATACCCTTTAGAGTATCTGTGACCCGTGAATTAGTTTTAGTAATCGAGTATTAAAATAGCCTTGTATTCATATTCATAAATTCTTATGAATAAGACTTCTTAACTCAATTACATGGGCACATGTAATAGTTTATACCATTCAAAAACTTTTTCACAATATTGGTACGAAAATCAATATTTCATTAGTTAGTGTGAAAAGTACTATATAACCAAATGCCCATCTAGTACCCCTCATTTTTTTGGCATTAGAGAACATATCATTAATAGTTAGTCCTTAAGACCCTAATAACACAACAATAATGCTAAAAACTTGATTGTTGTTAGGTTACACGTGTACAATTATTACAATCAAGTAATACAATAGTAATTAGTGTTGCCATGTCTTTAGAGGACTTAAATATGTCTATCTTTGGGTTCTTAATCAATTTTATTTAATCTTATTTGAATCAATAGATTGGATTTAAACTAACAACTAAATTAAACAACAAGAAGTGGTAATCAAGTAAAGGACAAGAACAATTATTAGTACAAGAGATTAAGGGAGATTCAACAGTGGTGACCTTTATTTCTGTTAAACCATTAATTATCACTTTAATTGCAATTACATCTACTTATTAATCTTAAAATTCTCTCAATATCCTCCTTGATTGTTACAAGACTTCGACTTAAAACATGGGTGCACCTATAAGAACATACAACATAACTTGACTGAAAATTAGATTAGTGAGTAATAATGGTTTTTGCACAAATCAA
Source organism: Avicennia marina (assembly GCA_019155195.1). Taxonomy (NCBI): domain Eukaryota; kingdom Viridiplantae; phylum Streptophyta; class Magnoliopsida; order Lamiales; family Acanthaceae; genus Avicennia; species Avicennia marina. The sequence continues at coordinate 7,084,220 of CM032771.1, read as the reverse complement.
TAGTTTCACTCCCATTATTTTTACTAATTTTATGTTGAAATTGATAATGGATTGTGCAGTTTAAGTCTCGTTCTTATCCACAAAAAGCTAGTTACAAAAGAAGTGGCCCATTTTCTTATGAAAATTACGATTATCAAATTCAATTGTAATGGCAAAGACAATCAAGTTTAACAAGAAATAATTTTGCACACACAAGTCTCACAAATAGAAATAAGAAATTATGCCCATATGTTCATAAAGACAATCACAACAATAACAAGATTCAATATCCCCACTATAATATGGAAAAGTAATAAAGGATGAAAGCTCCTATTGTAGTGATGATTCTCAATTGATTGATAGCTTTCTTGATCTTTTTATTCACTCCTCCTATTCCCTTACATGTTGCCTCTTTCTCTCTCAAAAACATTCCTTGACTTAACAATGTTTCTTGTATATCAAGCTTAAGGTTTATTCAAAAATCACTATATTAGCCTTGTTCATCTAAAAGATGCATCTATAGTGAGTTTCTTAACTACAATAGCAACCTTGCTCTTGTAGTTGCAAGTCCCTTTCCTAGGTTTCTATTTTGGCTAGTCTTACAACTTTCTTTCTTACAATTGTAATTGGTCCTTTATGGCCACATGCTTCTATTTATTTATCTGTTACTTCTCTACTATGGCATGCATCTGGTCTCACGACTACAACTCTTAGTTCACCTATCTATTTCTCTTTTATTTGTTCTTATCTTATGGCTACAAATTTGCCTATAGTGCTATCCTTTCTCCTGCAATGTATACCAAATTCTAATTAGTGATATATCAATTCTTTTTCATACATAAATGTTGTAAAATCATGAAGACATGCATAGTAATGAGTTGATAAATGCTAAAGGAATCAAGTGATCATTCAAAAAAGTTTCTGGAATTACGATTACAAGGTAAAGGATCGACCTATGCAACAGTAGATCGAGTAGATGTGTAAAAGGCTTCTAGGATCTCCAAGCATTGAATTGCGCAAAATGATCAGGGGGATTGTGATCAATAAACTATCCTAAAGAATAGAGAGCTTTCAAGAGAAGTTAGAAAATTCTTTTCAAAACTTTGCCCAAGCCATGAGGAATCAAGAAAGAGTTTTTAAGGAAGAAATTTATGGCATTCGTACCAGGCATGCAAACCTACAATCCATTGCATACACTGAATTTTTCCTTTCCATTTTCTTCTCTTTTTCCAATTTTCAGATTATTGATTAGATTTATTATGAGATTAGTTGAGACAAGGTATGGCTAAATATTCTAATGTTTGGGAATCTTTCAACTAAATCTGAGCTATTACTTAATTAGTTCAATTCAATTTTAATGCAATATTTTTCATCCAATTATTTATGTTACCTATGTTTAATTGCAATTGTGTGTCTATGTGGGTGGATCATTTTTTATGCATGAATTTGTAGACTTGAGAGAGCCAATTTTATGCATTAGAATTGAGGTGTACACATTAGATGAAATTTTAGTTGAGAGACCAATGAATCTGAATGACTCAATAAGCTGTAATTAATGCATATGTTTCGAATGGGATGAGACCGATAGGAAATTCTTAGTTAATTCACATATGTTTCTATTCGGCACTCAAGAGAGATAATGGAAATATAATTGAAAACCTTGATTAATAATTTAGATGAAGTAAGCATTAAAATATGGTGGAATAATTAAATCTTGTAAGGAGGAGTGAGATTGATTTCCTAGGTAATTTTTTGATATTGATTGCTTTGTGATTTGGTACGTGCTTGGTAATAAAAAAAAATTGCTTCTTGATTGATTTTTATTTGCTTTTCATTAACTTTGCTAGCTTCGTTGCAATTACTTAACTTGAATTTGAGATTAAGTAACGTTAGCTAGTATAGTGTGATTTCTAATCCCTATGGTATGATATTTGTCCTCACTAAGTACTATAATTTGATACCATACACTTGAGGTCATTTGCAAACTCTTTTGTGGTACGATCAAGTTTTTTGGCACCATTACTAAGGATAGAATTAATCATTTAATAGCACTACTGTAGAATTTGTTGAACTCTAGATCAAGCCTAGTAGGGCAGTGGATTGTTTGCTTTCTAGGTAGATTCTAGGTTATATTAAACTAGGTTAGAAGAACTTAGATTTTAGGAACTTTCACAGTTTGTGTGTCGAACTGTAGGGTTAGAAGACATCTATTTTGATCCTAAAATTGAAAGAACTTTTGTAGGTTAAGGAAAGAAACTAAGGTTAGAAAAGACATGAATTTTAAAACAGATAAAGGTAATAATCCGAATCCAAATGTCATTGAAAATGCACCTCCTCTAATATGAAATGCACCCAAAGGCTTTAGGACTACTACTAGCCTAATTTTGCATCGAAATCTCTCAAGCATTCAATGACAATCTGTCCAAGCCAATAATTTTGAGTTGAAGTCATCTCTGATAAGCATAATGCAACAGAATCAATTTAGGGGGCTTTCTCATGAGGATCTTAATCTACACTCAAATACTTTCCTAGAAATCTATAAAATCATAAAAATGAATGGAATTTCCAAAGGCGTCATCCGCTTGAGGCTTTTCCCATTCTCACTCCAAGATTAAGCAAGAACATGGTTGTGTTCTTTGTAGCTAGGTAATATAAATTCTTAGGACGAACTGGTTAATGGAATGACTATAGTTAAATTGAAAATAATGAGGTCATATCCACACGACCAATCACTGGGTGATGGGTTTGTATAGACCACCAAAACTAAGGCCACTCATAAAGACCTCCTTTTTCCTTTTATAGATTAAATGCTTGATAGGATAGCAAGGCATGAGTACTACTATTTCCTAGATGGATATTTTAGTTATAATCAAATTCCAATAGCTCTTAAGGATTAGGAAAAAGTCACCCTTACTTGTCCATACAGCACATTTGCCTAACAGCACATGCCATTTAGCCTCTACAATGCTCTAGCCACTTTCCATAGATGTATGATAACTATCTTTCATAACCTTGTGGAGGACACTATGGAGGTATTCATGGATAATTTCTCCATCTTTGATAGGTCCTTTCATCACTGTCTTGAAAATCTTTCTAAAGTTCTCAAAAGATGTAAGGAGAAAATTGGTACTTAATTAGGAAAAATTCCCCTTTCATGGTGAAAGAAGGCATAGTTCTAGGTCATTATGTTTCTTCTTAAAGATTGAAAGTTGATTACAGCAAAGTGGCTACAATTGAAAAGCTTCCTCCTTCTACTTCTGTGAAGACTATTTGTAGCTTTCAAGGGCATGCCAATTTCTATCAAAGGTTCATTAAAGATTTCTTAAAAATTGCTAAGCCCCGATGCACCCTATTGGAAAAAGACCAACCCTTCAAATTTGATGATGCATGTGTTGAAGCATTTGAGTTCATCAAGTGGAAGCTCACTTTGGGTGGTAGCTATTGTTGTAGTTCCTAATTAGATTAAGCCTTTTGAAATAATGTGTGACATTACTGACTATGTTGTAAGGGCCACCTTGGGTCAATGAAGGGACTAAATGTTCCATGTAATCTATTATGCTAGCAAAACTATTAATGAGGCTCAAATCAATTATTCCACTATTGAAAAAAGGATACTAGCCGAAGTGTTTGCTTGTGAGAAATTCCACCTAAACATCTTAGGTGCTAAAGTCACTGTGTATACTAATTATACAACTATTCATTATCTTTTTGAGAAGAAAATTGTGAAGTCAAGATTGATTCAGTGAATTCTTTTGCTCCAATAGTTTTACTTAGAATTACTAGACCAAAAAAGGTCTGAATACTACATCACCAATCAACTTTCTAGGATGGAACAAAAAAAGGAGGAAAAGCTTAACATTGAAGAGATATTTCCTGATGAACAACTCTTTGCAAACTCTGAATCCCTCCCTTGGTACGTCAATAATGTGTATTACTTAGCAAGTTGCTTATTACCACCAAATCTCTCCTACAATGAAAAGGAAAGGTTCTTGTAAGATGCCAAACCTTATATGTGCAAGGATCCATTGCTTTTCAAGAGTTGTGCATATCAAGTAGTTCATAGGTGCATACCTGATTCTAAATTCCAATCTATTCTAGAAGCCTACCACAATTCACCATATGTTAGTTATTTTAGGCCTACTAACATAATTGAAAAGGCACTATAATATAGGTTCCATTGGCCTACATGATTAAAAGATTGTTATCTCATTGTCAAAGCCTACAATAAATGCCTAAAAGGTGGTAATATCTTAAGGAAACCTAAATTACCCTTAAACCTAGTATTTAATATTTTGGGTTCAGATTTTGTGGGACCTTCCATTAATCTTTTGAATAGCAATGCATCTTGATAGCTATTAACTATGTTTCCAAATGGGTGGTAGCTATAGCTACCCCCACGAATAATGCTAAGGTAGTCCTCAAGTGTTAGTGATATGCTCTTTGACGCCAAATTATCAATAAAGAATACATTGAAGGATATTAGTTATGAATGTTATCATTATCATTTAATAAAATGTTGATAATTATTTTATCAATATTCTGGCAGTGTTTTCATACATGTAAATCTTGAATGGCATAAAGTGTTGTATATGCCCATATGATTGTGCTAAGAGGTCTAATTGAGTTATAAATATGGATAAAAGGCTATCTTATTACACAATCAATAAAACTAGTCCATGAGTCACAGACACTCCACAAAGTATTAGAGAGTTTATATGACTTATACACGATGAATGCCATGTCATTCAATATGAGATATTGAGAATACATATATGTAGATGTGTCATTGGAGAATGAGCTTTGAGACATTGACTCATAAAACAAGGTAGACACATAGAGTTTACTATTTGCTATCAATGTCTTTCTTCATCGCGTAGACCCTAAACTTGAGATGAAATGATTGTCTTATGTGCATGACAGTCAATGTATCATTAGCGTATTAAGGGTCAATATCTATTTTAGTATAGGATAGATTCATGAGCCCAAAATGCTATTACCCAGGTGCGTATGGGGTATGTATACATTCAATAAGGGATTTATCTCCTTGCAAGTGAGCAAGGCATTTGTTCCATGCTGTTGATATTGCATGAGTTGAAAATCCTTAGTCAATGTAATGTATGATTGAAAAGGAGTGTTTGATAGGAGGATTAGTCTTAGAGGTAATGTCACTTGGTCATATGATAAAGTTTGTGAATTTGACTGGACTCTTGGCTTTCTCTTAGTTTGGACAAAGTAAGACAAAAGATTTATATTGGATGGTATTTATGATCAGTAAGATACATTGTGATCCATTCACTTCACTTTAGATGGGCTACAACATGGGCCACAGGTTGGGTGCTATTCATATCCTTCAAACTATGTTCGTTACCCGCTAAAGAAGAACATAGAGAATCACACATATAAGAAGAATACAGTTTGAGGAAATTCTAAAGTGGTAAGCACAAGGCTTGAGAAGACTTGTAGGTGAGGTTTGAGAAGTTTCGTAGAGAATTTAATTTGATTGCAATTGGATTAGACCAAATTGGAATGATTTATTCCTCTTTATGTTTAGTAGTGATGAGATTATTAATTAAAAATATGATGAGCTTTTAATTTAATTAATGGGATTAATTAAAGAGACAAGGCACAAGAGAATTATTTTATACCTATTATGCTTGTTAATTATAAAGATTATTATTTGGAAATATAATAGACCTTTAATTTAATTAATGAGATTAATTAAATTGAAGAAAATAATTCAAAAGGATTTTAATTATTAATTAGATTAATAATTAAAAGTGATGGGCTTGAATTAATTTTAAGATCCATGAAAAACCCATAAAATCCAGTCCAAAAGCCTAAGGAATCCTTGTATAAATAGGATTAAGTCTTGAGGATAAATGGATTGGAAGATTTCTAAAACACCATTCACGTGAATAGTAGCAACAAGTACTGTTCATCCATGAGCATTGTTCACTTGGCACTTTTCACCACTTGTATATGAGAGAAAATTAGTTTCTAACCTCCTTCAGTTTTCTCTCAAGAAATCCTCAAGTGTAAAAGTTAAGGATTTCACAAAAGAGCTAGTGGAATTTTGTTGGAAAACCATAGCTAACAACTTGTACGTGAGGATAAACTAAAGGCCAAGACTTTATGATGACTTTTGGATCATAAAAAAAATTAAATGATTTATTTCTAGGTAATCATCCGTGCAACTCTCTAGTGTTTAATGTTTATGTATTTATGCAATGAAAGTGGACTGAATTAGAATTTTAATTATTCTATTATGTTCTTGGGATTATTTTGTGATTAAAATTTGAAAATTTTGGCATCCCATACTTATTGAAATCCGACATTGAGTTCCTTCACAAGTACATTTTCACTAAATTGGGCACACCTAAAGCCATTGATAGCGACAACGACACACACTTCTATAATAAACTATTTGAAGCAATGATGGCTAGGTATGATGTCAAACACAAGAAAGCTCCACCTTACAATCCACAAGGAAATGGCTTAGCCAAGGTTTCCAACTTAGAAATTAAGCAAATACTTCAAAAAAAACTATAGGCACAAATAGGAAAGATTGGGCACGTGAGGTTGATGATGCACTATGGGCATATCGGACAGCTTATAAAACTCTAATTAGAATGTCACCATTTCAATTTGTGTATTGTAAGCCATCCAACATAAAGCTCATTGGGCTATAAAAAAGCTAAGCACAGATTTTAAAGCAGTAAGGGAAGAGGGGCTGTTGCAATTAAATGAGCTTGAGGAATTTAGAAATGAGCCCTATGAAAATGCTATGATCTATAGAAACCAAACAAAAAAAATGGCATGATAGGCACGTATTAAGTCATGAATTCAAACCTGATCAATAAGTTCTCTTGTATAATTCATGCCTTAAAATTTTCCATGGTAAGCTAAAGTATAAGTGATCTAGCCCTTTCACAATCTATCAAGTATTCCCATTCAACGTAGTTGAGCAAATAGCGAAAGATGATAGCAAATTTCACATCAATGGGTAGAGGGTAAAACACTATTACGAAGAAAAGTACCAAAGAGCTGAAAAGCTTTATGTGTTAGATGTTACAAAATGAGCCTTACTGTGTTGAGCTAGAGATGTAAAATCAAACACTAGTTAGGAATTAACCTAACATCTTTTTGTGAAGCAACCTAATTTTTTTTTTACTTTCCATAGAACTTAGGATCAATTTTTTTCATTTGGATTTCCTAAAAGAAAAAAATGAATGAAAAAAAAAGAGAAGAGAAAAATGGCTTAAAAACAGCCAAGATTGTAATCTACAACCTTAGGATCGATCACACTGAGTTGGGATTGTAAATTTAGAAGGTTTTGAAGGGCCTGATCAACAATGGTGTATCCCATATTGATCTCATGTCGTAATTTTAGAAAGTTAGCCCTTAGTGAGCGTCATTGGAGGTTTTACAATCAATCGCACATACATACAATCATTGATCCAAAAAATACCCTTGTGCACAATCAACATAGCCTTAGATAGGATCAATCATGCTAATGCACGATCGTAACTCCAGTGTGCCACATAGGGCATTGCAATCAATCTCACTAAGACTATATCAATTGCAAATGTAATTAGATTAAAAAATAGGGCTTAGTCACTCAATCCAAACACCCTAAACTCAAATCTATCCTTCCCACTTTCTTCTCTATCACTTAGAAACTGATCTTTGGATCAATTAAAGCTTGAAAGCTTGTTAAAAACCCAATCCCCATCACCCAACACCCCACTTCACCAATCAAAATTTTCCAAATATCAAGGTATGGGCTCAATTCTACGTTGTTGTAATTTTGTCAGTTACAATTGAGGAATCAGGATTTTAAAGCTATAATTTTGAATTCCTTATGAAGTGTAGTGCTTTATTTGCATATTAACATGATTTCTTGAGAATTTCATGAATGTACATGGTTTGGGGTCTTGAATTGCATGCCTGCTTTGATTTTTATATTGTTTGGCATACTAGAATGAAGATGGAATTACAAGGAAGTGATGTAGACTATTTGGTGCCTAAAGAACATGCATATTTGCTATTGAAATGATTGTGAAATGAATACGACCAAGTGTAATGTGCTCTTACTTGTGTTGATTATGCCCTTTATATTCTTATGCTACTTTAGGATACATAGGTGCTTTGAATATCCCATGAGATGCATGTCTAAAATTTAGAGGTTACTATTCATGAACATTTATGTGAAGATAAATGTTGTTAGTTCACATGCTCATAAGACATGTGATCTGTGGTCTTGGCCTACATTTGTTTTACATGTCCTTGCATTGATGTATTGAAATAGGCAATTTGTACGTCATGTGTAGGTGGTTGTAGCTATCGAATTGTGAAGTTCTATTGAACAACAAGCATAAGAGAGGGATGATTTGATTTATGAAAAGTAAAGTGTTCTATTGTTGCCATATTTTTGAACCTAATGATGTGTGTTGTTGTAACACACCAAAATTACATTTTTAATAACTAATATTGGTTAAGTATGAGTGCCATGTCCACCAAGAGAGTGTGAATTGTATCTATTGCTATGACTGAGAACGTATTAGTTAAATCATCTTAAGCAAGAGACAATAAAGGGAGAATAAAAGTAATGAGAGAAAGCGAGAAAACACAAATTTAATGAAACGATCAAACTAGTCGCAAATTAAAGAAAATTCAGTGGTGACAAGGCCTACGCCCTTATGCAGTGTGGAGATTAACGAATAACAAATGCAAATGCAATCAAATTCAATAGACTTATTATGGTGTATTAATCTTTTAATCTTCAAGACATTCTCCCGAATTATCCTTAAGCTTCAACCCAAACAAGTGTGTCCCCACATCCCACTTAGGTTGAGAATATGAATATTAACAATTGTTCCACATAAATTCCTCAGTTGCACTTCTGTTATTCTCACAAAATTTACATTTGCACTTGATGTCTAACTCTCGAGTTTCACTCCCGTTATTCCCCACATGGTCACAATAAAATCAAAGAGCATCAAGCACTTGAAAAACATAAACTCACAATTGCAAATAATAAGAACAATGAAAACAAATCATATATATGTATTTATTAAAATCCTCAATTGACACAGGGTCCTAGAGTAGAACTCTAGGAATCCATAAAAAAAACAAGTACAATACTAAAATTCATAATCCTATTATTTAAGAAAACAATAAAAAGATAGGAAAAGCTTAGTCCGAAGTCTTGAACAATTGTGCACTAGATTATGTCTTCAACACCACAAGAATTCTTCCCAATTGTTCTTGAATGATGTAGCCCCCTTGAAATCCAAATTTTCTGCCTTTTTTTCCCAACCGTCTTTTTGTCCAAGTTTCTTCTTTATATAGGGGAGAACTAATCAAGCCAAAGGATCCCCTAAAATAAGCAAAATTCTAGTTTCCAGAAAAAACTCATCCACTCGCATCATCACCCACAATTGTGGCCTGCGATTCTACGATCACGGCATCTTCAACCACAGTCACCTTCCCACGATCGCAACTCCAACAATGGCAAGTCTAATGCATGGTGCAATCTTTTACCGCACCTACGGACCTATGCCTTGCAATCAAGGCTCTGTTATACGTAATCGCGGCCTTGACCATGTAAATTTAAGTGTTTCCAACTGTTCAGGTTGTGTAAATTCTTTTATATGTAACTTCTTTGTTCGAGGTCCAATTGACCTTAGTTTTTCACCATTGGAAAGCCAATTCAGTTTTCTTTTATTCTTTAAGGTTTTAGGTCAATTGTATGTTCCACTAAAGCACGGAATCTCTCTAAAGTCACTACTTATTCCCTACAACCATGATAACACATGCCTCATAATATTTATTGTAGTTCATTCTAAGATACATGCATAATAATATTTAATGTAATTCATACAAGATTAAAGAATTTTTCTTCCACCATAAGATTTGTTCGACACAACGTTCATTTTACACAATTCAACATTATCATACGTAATATATATCACCAAACTTGTTAAATATAACGTCATAATTAACTATAATTTTAGGTAATATCACCTAACCCATGCTATAACTTGTTGTGATCTCAGTTGAAGGAAATTACTTTTGTGGTGCAAGCATGGCTGCAAGAAGATAAAGGTGAAGACAACCTAAACCTGAGGTTGCTCGACCAACGCATTTTAACAGAAGATAGTTTAGTTCGGAGGCAGCTAAAGAGTGGTTTAACACATATCAGAACACCTATAGGTGTCTTCTTCCTCAGCAAGGTATGCTAGTAAATATGGATCAGCATACCCATAGCCAGAATGCAATTAGGATTTTTACACGACAATGGCACAAATTTAGTTGGGTAGAAATCCTCTGCCAACCTATATTTAACATAAATTAAGCTTGTTCATAAGTTTTACGCAAATGTGCCAGATAGGGAAGATAGGTTAGTTAACATTAGGGATAAGACAATTGATATTCGGCCAACAACTATAATTGCATTTCTACAAATTGATATAGAGGGTCAAGCGTATCAACTGAACCACCTCCATCTCAAGGTGACCTTCATATGCCACAATAAGTGTGCTTGCTAGAAAAAAGTAGGTATCCCATTAGACTTTCACCATTTAGCCTCAGCTATTTGCGTGCTATAACATCATGCCTATGATGCATAAGTTTGATGTTTCCCTTGATAGAACTTGTATTCTCTATGCCATTAAGCATGGGCACTATTTTGATTTAGGGATAGTCATATATAGAGGTATATTGCATGTAGCCAACCACCCATTAGTAGGATTGCCATACCCTTATTTAATTACCGATATGATTAGTGCTCAAGGGGTTACATTGTGTGGTGGGACTTAAGAAACCACCCCACCACTGTGCATAACTATTATTGATTGCATTCGTGCAGGCAATTTTTGTTGGCTTAACAAATAGTAGGCATAGTGCTAGCAACATGGCCTTGTAGAGGAGGTAGATGATGATGAGGGTAAGAATGCAAATAGACTCACACCCACAGAGCAAGACTCGGTAGTTGGCGAAGAAGAGGAGGAACTGCCAAAGCAACAACCAAACGTGCCTCAACTGGTAAAACTATCGAGATCATAGAGATTACAACTGTAAGGTTTCACTGAGTATGGGTGCAACATTTTTCAAATTTTAATTACAAAATAATCGAAGAAAGCCACAAAAAAAATAAAATCCAACCTAATCCACTTTCATAAAATGCGTAAACATAAATTTTAAAAAACTAGCATGAATGATTACCTAGAAATAAATCCTATCAGTTATGTCTTTGATCCATTAACTATAATAAAGTCTCAACCTCTAGTTTGTTTACACGAATAAGTTGTTGACTATGACTCTCCAATAAAACTCTCAGAACTCTTTCATGAAATCTTGCAATTCTGGCTCTTAGTGAATTTCCTAAGAAAAAAATTAAATGAGGCTAATAACTAATTTTCTCTCGCATGTAAGTGGTTAATGGTGAATAGTGTCCTCGTGAATAGTGCATATGGGTACTGTTCATGTGAATTGGATTTTCTTTTGAAACTCTTCCAATAATTCATTTTTCAAATACAATTTTATTTATATACTAGGATACCTATGTCTTATGGAATGGGCTCCATGAGCTTTCACATGGACCATAAATTAGCCCAAGTCCATCTACCTTTAATTATTAATCTAACTAATAATTAAAGCCCATTGGAATTATTTTCTTTAATTAAATTAATCCCATTAATTAAATTAAAGATCTATTATATTTTCAATTAATAATCCCCATTATTGACGAACATAATAAGTGTAAAATAATTCTCTTGTGCCTTTTCTCTTTAATTTAATTGATCTTATTAATTAAATTAAAGGCTAATTATGTTTTTAATTAATGAACTCATCACTAACAAATATAATTAGGAATACATCATCTCAATTTGGTCCAATCTAATTTCAACCAAATTAAATTCACCATGAGACTTCTCAAGCCTTGTGATCACCACTATGTAAATACCTTAAGCCATTTCATCCTTAGCTCATAATGAGCATAACTTAAAGGATATAGGTAACATTTAACTTGTGGGCTATATCGTAACCCATTCAAAGTGAAGTGAATGGATCACAATAAACCCTCCTGATCATGAATATCATGCAGTATAGACTTTTTGTATTGTTTTGTCCCAACCAAGCAATAGTAATAGATTTTATCAAACTCACAAACTCGATCATATGACTAACTGACATTTCCTCATATGACTAGTGTTTCTATCAGAAACTCCTTTTTGATCAAACGCTATCTTGGCCAAAGATTTCTATCTCATAGAATGTTAACTGCATAGGACAAATGCCTTGTTCACTTCTAAAGAGACAAATCCCTTGTTGAACACACATATGCCTCTTTATGCACTCGAACAAAGCACTTCAAGCTCATGACCCTATCCCATTCCAAGATAGATATTGGTCATTGATGCCCTAGTGACACATTGAACGTCATGTGCACAAGATAACTATGTCATCTCAGGTTTAAGATTTAAGTGCACTTAACACGATTATAAAGTAATACATTGATAGCAAAGAGTAAATTCCATGTGTTTGCTTTGTTTTGTAGTCAATATCCAAATGATCATTCTCTAATGATACATACACACACATGTATTCGTAGTATCTCTTGCCCAATGTTATGGCACTCATCCTACAAATACATAATATGCAAATCGCACTAATTTTTTAATGCCTTTCAGAGTATCTGTGACTCACAAATTAGTTTTAATGATTGTGTACTAAAACAGCCTTATGTCCATATTCATAACTCTTATGAATATGATTTCTTAACATAATCACATGAGCACATATAGCACTTTACACTATTCAAGATTTACATGCATGAAAACACTGTCAGAATATTGATCAAATAGTTATCAATATTTTAATAAATAATAATGATAATATTATAACCAATATCCCTCAATGTATCCCTCATTAATAGTGTAGTGTTAGGCGGCATATCACTAACAATCTCCCACTTGCACTCTAGTACTAGTGACCCTAATCCCAATTGCTATGGTATTTAATACCCATTTTATCAAAATAGCAATCCAACTATTCTTGTGTCATTAGCTTGGTGAGTTGGTCGATAGCATTACCTGTAGAAACTATCTTCTACATGGCATTATCATCCCTTCCAATGATTTCTCAAATGATATAATATCACCTCTCAATATGCTTGGACTTTGATGAGACCTTCCATTACTTGTGCAATCACAACGATATTGTCACAATGAAATCACAATGGCTAACCCAACCCTGGAGCCACTTAAAGCTCAATAATAAACTTCTTAATCTGAGTAACCTCTTTTGTAGCATCACATGCCAATGTCCTCAACCTTAGTAGTTGAATCTACAGTGGTGCTCTATTTGGAACTCTACTAACTCGTTGCTCCTTTATTGAGGGTGAAAATGCATCCAGAAGTATATTTTCTATCGTTGAATTTCAACTGAAAGTTAGCGTCAATATAACAATCTACTTTTAGTTTCCCATCTCCATACATAAGTACCGTATCCTCAGTCTTTCTTAAGTACTTAAGGATACACTTAATATCATCCCAATGTTGTTTGCTAAGATTTGCTTGGAACATGCTCATAACACTTACGACATAAGTGATATCTAGCCTTATATATAACATTGCATATATTAGGCTTCCAATTGTCAAAGCATATGGAATGGTAGCTATTAATCTCCTCTCATCATCTGTCTATAGGCACATGGACTTTGAAAGATAAATGTCATACCTAACTAATAATAATCCTCTCTTAGAGGCTTCCATTTTAAATCTCTTTAGGATTGTGTCAATGTATAAGATTTGGGAGAAACCCATCAATCTTTTTACTATATCTCTATAGATATAAATTTCCAAGACATAGGTTGCATCTTTTAAGTCTTTTATGAAGAACAAACTAGATAAACATATTTTGATCGATGTCATCATCCTAACATCATTCCCAATGAGAAGTACATCATCCACACATAATACCAAGAATGCGATTCCACTTCCATTGACCTTCTTCTAGACATAGGGCTCAACCTCATTTCTAATGAAACAAAACAATTTAACTACACCATTAAAGTAAAGATTCCAACTCATCAATACCTGCTTGGAGTTTTAGATAGACTTCTAAAGCTTGCATACTTTATGAGACTTGCCTTAGACCTCAAAACTGCATGGCTAAACTATATAGATATCCTCCTCAAGGCACTCGTTGGGGAAAGCAATTTTAACATCCATCTTTTAAATCTCATAGTCTAAGTAGGCAGTTATTGCAAGAAGTATTCAAATAGATTTGATCATAGCCACAGGTAAAAAAGTCTTCTCATAGTTAATAACCTCTTTTCAACTATAGCCTTTCACCACAAGCTTGGCTTTGTAGGTCTCCACCTTGCCAGTCGTACCAATTTTTCTTTTGTAGACCCACTCGTATCTAATGAAATTATTCTCTTGGGTAGATCCACTAAGGTGCAAACTCAATTTGAATGCATCGAATCCATATCAAATTACATAGCCTCCTACCACTTGGTAGAGTTGCTATACACCATTGCTTGTTTGTATATAGAAGGATCATATCCATGATCATTATCTCCCATAACGAATAACTCATGTTTATTCTGTAAGACATTACAATATCTCTCTAGTGCATGAGAAATAGCACTCATAATAGCTATGTCATAGAAGGTGTTTCTTGAATAGGTAACTGCCATATAGGTTCCTTGCTTCATCCCTTATGCTTAATTACCTTAAACACCCTAGTCCCACCAACACCCCCTTCCCAAACGAACTCTTCCTCCAAGAAGCATGTTTGATAACCAACAATTATCCTTTGGTCATCAGGGAGGTAGAACTTCTATCCCATAGAGTCCTAGGGATATATTACAAAGTGACCTAAAATGGCCTTTACCTCTAATTTATTCACCTTAATCTTCTTATGGTAAGCCGAACATCCACAAACCCTGATATGCTTTAGGCTTAGCTTCCTCCCACTCCACATCTCATGTGGGCTCAAATGAATGGAATTAGAAGAAATCCTATTAAAGATGTGGGCAGTTATTAGAAGGGTGTGTCCTTATAAAAAAAATGGATTAGTTAGTGAAGCTTATCATAGATTAAACAATGTCTAAAAAAATTTGATTCGTACGCTCAGCTATATCATTCAACTAAGGAGTTTCCAATGGAGTGATTTGTGATATAATGCCATTTTCCTTGACCAATTCTACAAACTTAGCACTCATGTATTCACCACTATGATCTAATCGTAGTGTCTTTACATCCTTACTAGTTTTTTTTCAACTTTAACCTTAATGTCTTGAACTTTTCAAAGGATTCATACTTATACTTTATCAAGTACACATACCCATACTTAAAGAAATCATCACAAAAGTTAATAAAGTAGTGAAATCCTTCCCTTGCATTTCATTAAACAGCCAACAAATGTTAGTGGATTAATTTGAACATTAATGTGGCTCTCTCGAAATGCCCATCAAATGGACTCTTATTCATCTTCCTTAAGATGAAAGGTTTGCAAGTCGGATATGGCTCCTCTTCCAATAGCCTATAAATCCATCTTTCTCTACCTTGTTGATCCTATCCTCTGTAGTATGGCCTAGTTATAAATGCCATAATTGTTTAGATTTAAACCATCCCTAGCACGCTTGTTTGAAACAGTATTCATGATAGGCTTATCATCTAAATTCAAGTAGTACAAACCATTTACCAACGAGATAGTACCAACAAATTTGTTACGATAATAAATTTGGCACTTATTGTCTTTAAAAGAAAATTATAACCTATTTTTACCAATAATGGTACAGAGACAATATTCTTAAGCCCATTTGATAATAAGAGACTATCTCTTAAGCCCAAAACATGACTAGATGATAGTTTAATCAAACTAGTGCTAATCATAGTAGTTGCAACACTTGCCCCACTCTTGACTCTAATCCCTACTTCTCACTTTTGAAGTGACCTACTCTTGGTCAAGTCTCGACTCAAGGTGCAAATGTGTGAAGCAGCACCTAAATCCAAGATTCAAGATGTAAAGAACACTTCATTGGAATAGGATATTTCATAAACAAAAGGCTCCATGCCTCCTTTGCCATCTTCCAGGCTATCAAGGCTTCCAACACAATTCTTCTTCCAATGCTCCCTCTTATTACATTAAAAACTCTTTCCTCTACCAACATGAGCATCAAATGTCACGCCTTTCCTATTGGCCTTGGGAACACTAAGTTTTCAGTTTTTGGTCTTGTCCTCCTTAGGCTTACTAATCAAGGGATTCAATGCCTCAAGAACAACCTCCTTCCCAATGCTTGAAATGACAACTTCTAAGATCCACCTAATTCTTTAAGAATTGAGAAGTCTTTTAATGATAATTATGAGATCAAATATCATCATTTAAGAATAATATAATTGAAGAAAGTAAGCAAGATTATTAATTTGATTGCTAATGTTATTATCAAATGATTATGAACTTTAAATCATATAACCTCCCACTAGATTTTTTGCATCCCACACTCCCTCAGGTGGGAGACAGAAATCTTATTGGAAAATTTCCTAGCAAGTGATTGCAGTTTTCATTGGATATAGCATACCTCATACA
This sequence comes from Avicennia marina, assembly GCA_019155195.1. Taxonomy (NCBI): domain Eukaryota; kingdom Viridiplantae; phylum Streptophyta; class Magnoliopsida; order Lamiales; family Acanthaceae; genus Avicennia; species Avicennia marina. The sequence goes on along the minus strand of CM032771.1, from coordinate 7,067,639 downwards.
TATAGTTCTTGGCATAATAAGCCTAATACATGGTAGCTCTTGCCAATGCATCTCATGTACAGTCCAATCTTTTCACAATGGCCTATGGCCCAACAAAACCTCGCAAATGTAATTCTTGGCATTGTGGGTTCATTTAAGTCACACCTACCAACTAACAATTCACCGAATTTGTAACCTCACCGGTGGCCATCAAACTCTTAAAATGAAGTATCCTTTGAATGTCACATCCAATGCACTTAAAGCTCTAAATGCGCCATCGCAATGTGACTCCGCGAATGTGATGATATCACATGCTAAGACCACACCAAGAACTCCAAGCTCAAGAGAGGGCTGCAATGAAACAATTTCATCGTTACAACTTAATATTGATGAGGAAGTTTTTAGTTTGTGTTTTTCTTTCACATTGCATATTAGCCATCTTAGATACTCATATCTCATATTAGTAAAACATAAAATACAAATAACATGGATAAATATGGACTTTTAGATCTAATTGGGGCAGACTATTAGATCATGCACACGTGTGTGAAGCCCTATACTATTAGAAAGCCTTTTGAAAATTTTCTTTGTTGGTCTTAAACTCCTTCTTTTTCATAGGCTCACCATGCTTAGACCACCAAACGGACTCCAAGTTTTGGTCCTAAATGACCGCCAACTCCTTAGCTTACAAGCAATCACCAACTCTAGGTCTTAGAATTACAATTACATCATGACATATCATAAAAAAATAATTTCTATTCTACTTTAGAAAAACTTGGGCTTAAACCCTTTCAATCCATGAAAAAATAATTTATATATCCGAAAAATCAAAACTAAGACAATGAAAATCTATCCACATGTGTCCTAAATCCATAACTTATCCATATATCGATACAACGTCCTTACATCACATGTATGATACAAAAAAAAATGCTTAGAACAATCATTTTATGACTTACATATCTCATGCCTCACTTCTCATTTGTGGAAAAACCCCTTTCGAACGTTTAGGATTTGAAAAAATATTGTAAATAGCCCCTACAGCCCTTCATGTGATCATAGGGAATGGGAGTTTTTGCCCGGGAGGGGGTGGGAACAAAATGGGTAAGGGAGGGGAAAATTGGGGGGGGGGGGGGGGGGGGGGGCGCGGGGGGGGGGGGGGGGGGGGGGGGGGGCGGCGGGGGGGGGGGGGGGAAAAAAAAAAAAAAAGGGGGGGGGGGGAGGGGGGGGGGGGGGGGGGGGAGGGGGGAGGGGGGGGAGGGGGGGGGGGGGTGGGGGGGGGGGGGGGGGTGGCGACGGGGTTTGCCTTGGTACAGCTGCACGGCATGATGTGGTAAAGAACCCTTCGCTACCACTATAACCATCACGGCCGCGAAACACTTTAGTGTAGCCACAAAATAACATCTTGTGGCCATAAAGCTGATAGTGCGTGGCTCTATTTCTTTCTTGTTCACTAAGGCACAATCTTTCTCGTCTTTTCTCAATCCAAAACACTCACAAAACACTTTTGCAGGTACATACAAGTTTTGAAAAACATGTTTGTATAATTTTCAAATGAAAAACTATCATAAATCCTAAAACAAGTGTATCCGGATACATTTATACAAAGAGAAATGGTGGCTCTGATACCACTATAGGGTTTCACCAAGTATGGAATGCAACATATTT